>JAJJMA010083147.1:0-22270 GCA_023529015.1 Papaver nudicaule
AGAGTCGTTTTACATTTTTGTCCCTCTTCCATTTTTCACCATCTACAACAGGTAGGAGATTGATACCTTAGTGGTTGAAATTGAATTAACCTGTAACCTTGGTTAACTGATTACGTTCTTGTCTATTCTACGATCATTCTTTTCTGCAATAAGGCCATTCAAGAACTGATACACAACTACAGGGTTTCAAGGAAGCAACGCAAGGTTGCACGACGTGTTGCAAGACCCAGTTAGCTCCAGTTGTATAAGTTTCTTCTGTGATTCTTTTTACAATTGAGGTAGAGACAAGTTTGGCATTGATTACTAGGTTTTCAGCGGAAGCCCAATCGTGTAAGTAGATTTCCTTATGACCTGGAGAAATCCGAAGGAAGTCGCCTTACTTATGTCAAACTGATATAGGACAGTTCAAACATATAGTTAATAATTGAGGTTGCAAAGTCGGAATTATTGACACAAGCCTTTAACAGCGGTTAAAGAAACTCCTAGGCCTGTAAAGGACGTCAGTTGGGGGAATCAAGTGCGTGCCGATCTTTGGGGGATCTAGACATGTAAGGAGTGCGACAATAGCCAATTCGCTAGGAGGGCTAGAGTTGGTCTCTTCTACCGAAGTCTTATAGTAGGCTAGTGTTTGTAGATAGTTTATACTGTGCGGTGTTCAATCTGGACGAGGTCCCGAGGTTTTTATACAGGTCGTAGTTTCCTCGTTAAAAAAATCTCTGGTGTCTTGTGTGCTTTACTTTCCGCATTATATTCTCTGATTATATAATTAAAGCATAAACAAGAAATACGTTATTCATAACCGTCGAGTTGGTCCATAATCAATCCAGGGGATTTGCCGAGACTTGTCTTGCATTGGACCGATCACTTGTGATCCGACTCCGGTTATCAGATTTGGATATTGATTTTTGAGATCATCCATATCTTACCATAAGACTCACGAGCCCAAACGAAAAGTTGGCAGTATTTCGGTACCCCTGTTTTTTTCAATTGGTATCAGAGCCGGTGAACACATAAAAGACGTAAGTGTATGTGTTTATCGCAGCTTGTGAGTTATGGAACAAAGCATAAGAGCTTGTAACGTACCACCAAAGTTTGATGGCACAAATTACCTATGGTGGAAAACTGCTATGAGATCGTTTTTGCAAGCTCGGGATTTCAAAACCTGGGTCTATGTCGAAAAGGAATACACACCTCCAACTATCCTGGTAGGAAATGAGTCTGTCGCCAAAGACATTTGCGATTATACTGACGTGGAAAGTCAAGCCGCCAAGCAAAATTATGATGGGCTAAACGCTATCAATCATGCAGTAATACCTGCTCTTTTCCATCACGTGGCCACATGTAAAACCTCTCAGGAGGCTTTTTATAGATCAAGGACCGTATTCGAAGGGAACGCAACAGAAAAGAATGCAAGGATTCAAACCCTTATGTCTGACTGGGAAAACCTTTGAATTCTTGAGGATGGTACCTTCGAAGAATTTATTCAAACCCTAACGTCTTTTAAAGCAATTGATATATTTTGCTCATGATCAAAGACTTTAAGTTTACTAACAAGGTCATTTCTTGTTATTGTTAAGGCGTGTACTTCTTGGATGGCATGTTTCTTTGATTCGTACCTTGAGGGTAATGACCTCAGAATTTTGCTCACAATGTCTCTTTCCAGAATACTTTTCCCTAAAGTGTGACAGGCATTCACTATTTCATACAAAGGTTTTCCCAGTAAGGCATTGTACGATCAAACCCACTAACGTTGGTATGTCAAGCTGGTTTTCAGTTTTAGGTGTCAAAACACAATTCTTGATTTAGCCTACTAGAGTTTAGATTTCGGAATTGGGATATGGACTAAGTAGTAGAGACCTTGAAGACGAAGACTGTGAAGACAAAGAAGACATCAATTATTCTTGATCGACAAAAGGTTAGTAGGAGTTATGACTTTTATGGAAATTCTTCTATTCTACTTACTCTATCTTTCGAAATAGTCGGCTACTTTAGTAGTGATACTAATAGCGATTGAGATTGTGTTCTTGTCTACATGACCATGAGTTATGTTGGTATTTGTTCCCACGAATACTAAGTTTACAAGAATGCATGAGATAGATTCGATACCATTTGTCCATTGCAATGGTTTGCTTGCAAATCACTTGTTGGATATGGGTGAATCTAAAGCAGTACTCTTGAGGAAGAGTCCAGTGGATTATAGCTGAGGGCGTATAACACGTCTAAGTACTAGTCCAGCATAAAACTTCCAGCGGTTCCAAGTTAAACCCTAATCTGGAAAACGACGGTTCCCGAACCGTACGGTGAACTGAGACTCGGAATTTCTCCTGAGTTCCAAAGTATCAATTTGTACGCGTACTAGTACGTGAACCTCAGATTCGATGCATTTGGTCGTGATTCAGATGGACGGTTTGCGAACCGCCCAAGGTGAATATTCTCTGGGATTTTCACACGGGTTAAACTCTGAACTCCTTTATCTCTTAGTTGGACTTGGTTATCACGAAATATCTTCTGTGGTCCATCTAACGGTTCTCAATGTGTCAATAAGATAAAGATTATCTCTGGTCTGTTGGATATCTATCTTGAAGTGGTTATGAGCTAATAAAACACTTGGCAAATAAATGTTAAAAGATTTCCAATTGAGATAAATCTCTGTTTACTTGGTTTGCAAGTTAGGGTTTCCTAGACTTGTTGGACAAGAAACTAGTTGCTTTATTCCTAAGCAACCTATCTTATTGAGTGCTATAACTAGACGTGTCTAAGGACGAAAACCGCAAGCATCAAGCATACGTGAAGTTTCTCCGTGGAATTGATCGTAAACTCATTTCACTTCGGTGAATGCTTGTTGTGGTATAGTCATCCTCTATTAGGTAGCAGTTCCTCTTGGGATTTAACTAACGACTATAAAGACTTCTCTTGATAGTTGGGAAGCACAGGTAGGAGATTGAGACCTTAGTGGTTGAAATCGGAGTAACCTGTAACCTTGGTAACCTGATTACGTTCTTGTCTATTCTACGGTCCTTCTCTTCTGATATAAGGCCATTCAAGAACTACTACGTTACATACGAGGTTTGAAAGGAAGCAACGCACGGCTACACTCGGTGTTGTAAGACCTAGTTAGCTCCAGTTGTATAAGTTTCTTAAGTGAATCTTCGTTTACAACAGAGGTAGAGACAAGTTGGGCATAGTTTACTCGGTTTACTTGTCAGCCCCCGCTTGTAAGTAGATTTCCGTATGACCTGGAGAAATCCGAAGGAAGTCACTTTGTGTATGTCAAACTGATAGAGGACAGTTCAAACATACAGTTGATAATTGAGGTTGAAAAGCCGAAATTGTTGACACAAGCCTTTAACAACGGTTAAAGCAACTCCTAGGCCTGTAAAGGACGTCAGCTAGGGGAATCAAGTGTGTGACGATCTGTGGGGGATCTAGAGACGTAAGGAGTGCGACAATAGCCAGTTCACTTGGAGGGTTGGAATTGGTCTCTGCTACATCCCAAGACCGAAGTCTTATAGTAGGCTAGTGTTTGTAGACAGTTTGTATTGTGTGGTGTTCAATCTGGACGAGGTCCCGAGGTTTTTCTACAGGTCGTAGTTTCCTCGTTAAAAAAATCTCTGGTGTCTTGTGTGCTTTACTTTCCGCATTATATTCTCTGATTATATAATTAAAGCAAACACAAGAAGTACGTTATTCTAAACCTGATAGTTGTCCTCAATCCATCCCTTGGATTTACCAAGACCCTGTCTTGCGTTGGACTGATCCTTGTGATCCAAACTCAGGTTAACAGATTTGGATATTGAATTTTGAGATCGTCCAGATCTGACCATAAGTCCCACGAGCCCAAACGAAAAGTTGGTTGTATTTCGGTACCCCTGCTTTTTCAATTGGTATCAGAGCCGGTGAACACATTAAGGACGTAACTGTCTGTGTTTATCGCGGCTTGTGAGTTATGGAACAAAGCGTAAGAGCTTGTAACGTACCACCAAAGTTTGATGGCACTAATTACTTATGGTGGAAGATTGCAATGAGATCGTTTTTGCAAGCCCGGGATTTCAAAACTTGGGTTTATGTCAAGAGAGGATATACACCACCAACTATTCTAGATGGTGAGGTATCTGTCCTCAAGACATAGCGGCGTGTGATGACGTGGAAACTCTCGCCGCCAAGTAAAACTATGATGGGCTTAATGCTATCATTCATGCAGTAACACCTGATCTTTTCCATCACGTGGCCACATGTAAAACCTCTCACGAGGCTTGGAATAGATTATGGAACGTATTCGAAGTGAATGCCGCAGAAAAGTATGCAAGGCTTCAAACCCTTATGTCTGACTGGGAAAACCTTCGAATGCTTGAGGATGATACCTTTGAAGAATTTAACCACAAATTGTTTGAAATAGTGAATGCCTGTCACACCTTAGGAAAAGCTATTCCGGAAAGGGACAATGTGTGTAAAATTCTGAGGTCATTACCCTCAAGGTACGAATCAAAGAAACATGCCATCCAAAAAGTACACGGCTTAACAATAACAAGAAGTGACCTTGTTAGTAAACTTAAAGTCTTTGATCATGAGCAAAATAGATCAATTGCTTTAAAAGCCGTTATCCCTCCCAGTACCTCTTCTGAAAAAATCAACACTTCCCAGGTTGATATGTGTGATGATTGGTTCGAAAAGGAATTAAGCTCTACTATGTCCTTAATCACACAACATGTCAGAAATCTCCTGAGAAAAGAGATAATTGCCCTACGGTTCGTGAACCGTACTAGTACATCTAAACCTAGTGAATCACAAATAAAGCATTGGGATAAATCTCACCGTCTAAAAAAGCGGAAAAAGGATTTATCCAGACATACATCATCTTCCTGTCTGGAGACACTCAATTGTGTTGAAGATAATGTTCAGTGCTTTAAGTGTCTTGGTTTTGGGCATAAATCCTCTGAATGCCCTACCAAAGATACAAAAAAGAATCCAGCTTAAATTGGAATTATTGATGATATGTCAAATGTCTATCAAGAGTGTAAGACAAATAATGTAGCCTATGTTGCTGGGAACTCTGATCAGGACGCATGTTCTGACTCTGATGAAGAAGTGTACCATGAAGATACTGTTATAAATAACCTTATCAAGGAATGCTATCTGAAACTTTCAAAAGCTCAGAGGTCCTTGTTCTGCAAAGAGGTTGAATGCGACAGACTTCGTTGTCAAAATGTTACCTTGCAAAAAGAACTTGATACTAATGGTACAACCGATCACAGCGAAGAAATTAGAAGTCTCAAATTGCTAATTTTTGAAGGTCATGATCGAGAAATACTTCTTCAAGCTAAACTAGATAATCTTAAGAATGGTGATTCATCTAAGAATGATCTAGTCAACACTTATAAAAAGATCAAAAGGTTGGAAGAAGATAACTTGAGTTTGAAAGAGAACTTGAATAAGTTCAACAATAACTCGGACAAATTAACCTTGATGTTAGGAGCGAGTAAAAATCATCGTGACATGCGAGGATTGGGCTATAAAGGAATAGACGCTCCAAGTATTAACAAAGACGTGAAATTTGTCAAGGCTAAGGATTCTTCTCAACCGAAGGCTACTGCAATTTCCAAAAGTGAAATACCTCTACCACAAGTTAAGGATAAAAAGAGAAAAGCCTTCCAAGCTCGACAACATCCAGGTAACAATGAGCATTCCAATCCTTTGTTACTAAACGTTGCTTTTATTGTGGTAATAAAGGTCACTTGGAAAAAAGATGCAGATTCCGTAAAAGGAACGAAAAAAGCCAATATTTGTAATGATGCAAGTGTGTTGGAGATCAAACCTAGATCTAACAACAAGGATAATCATCTTAATGCAGGTTGTGAACGTCCAACCATTAGGCATAAAAATCAATATTATGATAAACTGAGTTTTGCCTATAAACACTCTACAAAGTTCTCTCATAATCGTCATAAAAAGGAACACTTTGTAAATGCGAAGACTAGATCTGATGTTCCCAATTGGAGATCGACTAACTTGCAAAATAATAGTCAATCCAATCTTCTCTTAGGAAACCTTGTTGAGAAAGATGGGAAGAAAGATCTTATTGCTCCTAAAACCACTCACAAGTGGATGCCAAAGAATATTGGTGGAACAATAAGTGCCAAAGGGAATCATTATCCTAGAAAGGCCACCCAAAGAGAAATCATGGAAAAGATGTGGTTGATTTTCAAAGAAAACCTTCGAATAATGCAATCACTTCATGAGATGCTTGGGTTACTGGTGAAAAACAAGAACAAGGGAAAGGAAAAACATTCTGAGCCGAAATCTACTTGTGCTGAAAAACCCATTGATGTAGGAGATCTTGTTTTAACCACCAGTGGTGAACGAGACATTGTTCACCCCAACACAACTTGATTGTGTTGTGCACCTCACCATGTAAGCCCTTGTCAGATACGGTGAGGAAAGCATAATAATTGGGGCTGCCAACATGACTTTACTCGTTGCTTTTGTGATGATTCAAAATTATGTAAAACTACAAAAGTTATGCTTTTTCTCACGATTAAGAAACTTTTGATTATATGGTTTTTAGAGTTTCCACAAACTCGAAATCATATACTCTTTTCCAAAAAATTGGGTAAGGAAAGGAGATTGTAAACAAAGAAAACTGGATACATTAAATTGTTTGTCAAAGTTAGGCTTTGTAAGTTGTTCTTTATTACATAATACCACATGGGGGAGAGTTCTTAAATGAGCTTGCGCTTAATAACAAATCTTTTTGGGGAGCGTGGATGTGGAATATTAGGAGAAAAATGTATTTATACTTCTCCAAAGATGAATCAACTTCGAAATCCTCGTTCTGATTTCCTAGTTATGTCATCTTAAACTTGGTATGCGAGTACTTAACTTGACCAATATGTATAGGCTTGAAACCCTAGTCTCAACTACTTTGTCATATTTTTGTGACAAATAGGGGGAGAATACATATGGTTCTTGTTCTTGTGGCTCACAACCATAGGGGGGAACATCATGTGCTTACTTGTTGTACTTTTTCAAAGTATCGACTAAGGGTGAGTAATTAAAGTTAAGAAGAAGTTTCGTATCAGGTATGAGTAGAATCACTTTAAAAATTTTGATACACGGAATTTAAAGTTTGCTCAGATTCTTACTCTTTGCACAAACAGGGGGAGATTGTTAGGCCATTGTCCGGACTTTAAAAGGGGGAGATTGTTAGGGCATTGTACGGTCAAACCCACTAGCGTTGGTATGTCAAGCTAGTTGTCAGTTTAGGTGTCAAAACACAATCTTGATTTAGCCTACTAGAGTTTAGATTTCGGAATTAGGATATAGACAAAGTAGTAGAGATCTTGAAGACGAAGACTGTGAAGACAAAAAAGACATCAATTATTCTTCATCGACAAAAGGTTAGTGGGAGTTATGACTTTTATGGAAATTCTTCTATCCTACTTATTCTATCTTTCGAAATAGTCGGCTACTTTAGTAGAGATACTAATAGCGATTGAGATCGTATTCTTGTCTACATAACCATGTGTTACGTTAGTATTGGTTCCCACGAATACTAAGGTTACAATATGCGTGAGATATATTCGATACCATTTTTACTTAACAATGGTTTCCTTGCAAATCACTTGTAGGATATGGGTGAATCTAAAGGAGTACTCTTGAGCAAGAGTCCAGTGGATTATAGCTGAGGGCGTAATAACACGTCTAAGTACTGGCCCAGCCCAGAACTTCCAGCGGATCCAGTTAAACCCTAATTCTGAACAATGACGGTTCGTGAACAGTGACTCCGTATTTTACTCCCGAGTTCCAAAACATCAATTTGTACACGTACATGAACATGAACCACAGATTCGATGAATTTGGCCGAAATTCAGAAAGACAGTTCCCAAACCGTCCACGTGGATATTCTTCTGGAATTTCACGCGGGTCAAACTCTGACTACTTTATCTCTTAGTTGGACTTGGTTATCACGAAAATATCTTCTGTGGTCTATCTAACGACTCCCAATGTGTCAATAAGATAAAGATAATCTCTGGTCTGTTGGATATCAATTTTGAAGTGATTTTGAGCTAACAATTCACTTGGCATATAAATGATAAAGATTTACAATTGAGATAAATTTAAGTTTCTTTGTGTGCAAGTCAAGTAACGGGTTCGTTTTACACGGGCACTTGCTAAACTTGTGGAACAAGTAACTAGTTGCTTTATTCCTAAGCAACCTATCTTATTGAGTGCTATAAATAGAGGGTTTCAACACGAAAACCACAAGCATTAAGCATACGTGAAGTTTCTCTGTGGAATTGATCGTAAACTCTTTTCACTTACGTGAAAGCTTGTTGTGGTATAGTCATCCTCTATTAGGTAGCAGTTCCTCTGTGGGATTTACCTAACGACTATAAAGACTTCTCTTGAGAGCTGGGAAGCACATGTAGGAGATTGATACCTTAGTGGTTGAAATCGGATTAACCTGTAACCTTGGTTGCCTGATTACGTTCTTGACTATTCTACGGTTCTTCTCTTCTGCAAGGCCATTCAAGAACTGATACGCAACTACAGGGTTTTAAGGAAGTAACGCAAGGCTGCACGAAGTGTTGTAAGACCCAGTTAGCTCCAATTGTATAAGATTCTTCAGTGATTCTTTTTACAATTGAGGTAGAGACAAGTTTTGCATTGATTACTAGGTTTTCAACGTAAGCCCAATCTTGTAAGTAGATTTTCGTATGACCTCGAGCAATCCGAAGGAAGTCGCTTTACGTATGTCAAACTGATAGAGGATAGTTCAAACATACAGTTGGTAATTGAGGTTGATGTTGATACTAATTTTCCCATATGATACTAATACAAGACTTTGAGATTAATAAAGTTAAATACTAAGCTTTATCTAGGCTCCTCGTCCATATTCATATCCAATGAATGGAACGACGAATTTATGGAACTCATCAGAAACCCAAAACGGAGTAGAATACTAAAGACGAATTAAACAAGGTGGATCCACGCCAAAACGTTTCATTTCCTCAAACATACAACGAGATCAAGTTGATGAAATCTATTAATGTCATATTAATAAATCTTTTTCTGAGTACCACATTGTTCGATTCATTACAGTGTGGCGGTCTAAGCTATACAAAGCAATCTGTTTTATCCAGAAAGACTTTCACTATAGTATCTCCCTTGTAATTTTGTCGACCCAGCCCCCCCCCCCCCCCCTTCATAGTGAGGAGGGGTATTTATAGCGAGTTTTGGTGGATAACTTCTCTTTGCTACACATAGTTTCTTCTGTTGTTTGATGGTCTTCGTCGACAGCTGGTCTCTGTGCGCCGCCCTTATCATCCATTCCAGTGTTGACACCTCCCATTTGGTGTATATTTTTACTATACGGATCTGTTGAGTTCTTGATGTCTTAGTTCTTATCCATTAGGCTGCTTTATACCGCTGTCTGATCCACTCGTGTATTAATGCATGCCCCTAGTCTTCTGTAACCCTATAAAGTGTTGATGTGACAGTTTAGAACGTGTTTTGAGTCGATTGCGCCTCCCTTCGTTCTTTACCTTCGGTTATCGCAGTGGTGTACTTCGGGATAACTTTATACTTCGCTTCCCCTTATTTGCCATGCCTCCTTGTTTCTGGTCAAAGCTCTCGGACCAGTAATATTTATGTATTAACAGTTTGCCCCTTTTCTTGAGGTTTATTTTGAATAATCCTTCAAGAAAAACATGTCTCGTGGCTTATTCTATCCTTCTTCCAGTTGGGAATATATGCCTTCTTCGTATTTTAGACCTCTCACTTCTAGGCGCCGGAGTGTTATGAGATATATGTTCGTCGTCTTTTTGTTGTCGTCTGTTTTAGCAGGTGCATTCTACTTTTTTTTTTCGCCGGTGGGTATGTCTACCGTCTTCGTATCGATAGGTTTGTCTACCGTCTTCGTACCAGTAGGTGTGTCTACCGTCTTCGTACCGGTAGGTGTGTCTACCGCCTTCGTACCAGTAGGCGTGTCTACCTTCTTCGTGCTGGTAGGTGTGTCTACCTTGATTGGGAACCTCGTTAACTTCTATTTCAGGCATTTCAACCTTCTTGGGTTAAACATTATCTTTCAACCATCCTTGGCCAGGGGATGATTTAGGACATTTACCCGGGAAAAAGACTTTCCCGCTAGAGGCGACGTGTGAGTATCTCTATCATCGGGATTCTAGAGATGACCTGTGATCAGCAGGTATGCTCTTGTCATGGCAATTGTTCTGTTGCGCTTAGGCTGCTGGCAATTGTTCTGTTGCGCTTACGTCGCTGTAACTTTTGAAATATTTTTTCCAATCCAACTTTTATTTATCATCCGGTTATCGTAGCATCCTTCGTTGGGGAACATAAGACTTCTGAGCTTTCGTTGTCGAAGTTGGTCACCTTTCCTTGTTGAGAAGGTCTTCGTCGCCTATGTGTCTTCTGGGTCGTTGAGTGGCAGCTGTTCATTTCTTTGATGTCGTCCGAGTTCTTGCTCCTTCGGTGTTGTCATTGTATAGATCTTTTGTATGGATCGGGTTCGTCTCAGGAGTCCTTTTTTGGTGTTGTTGTTGATGTAATGTTTGCCCCTCCTTACCTTCGGGAGAGACTTGCTGGAGGTATTGGGAGGCAAGGAACCTCCCTGTAGGGTGGAATCCTATGCTGACTTGGGTGTCACAATCCTTCTCTTCTGTATAACGTGTGTCCGTTGTCGTAAGTTACTGTGGTCCTTCGGTTATCTGATTTCGGCGACGTAGGCTCCTTCGTAGTTGATTCTTTCGTGTTCTTCTTGGAATGTATGCTGCGGATTAAATCCTCGGTTATCCCGCCATCCTTGTTATTGGTAGATTTCTTGGAATGTTTGCCCCTCCTTACCTTCGGGAGAGACTTGCTTGTGATATTTTTGACTGTCGAAGTATCGTTTCCCTTTTGCTTGGTCTTGTCGTAATCTTCATTTCTTGGTTGTCGCCCTGCATATCTCCATCTGGTTTCTTAGTTGCTGATTTGCTTCTCGTTTTCGCCATGTTCCGGGGACGTGATTCTTACTCCTAACGAGTGTTGGGCGACCTTTTTTTACTTTGGTTGTAGTTGCCCCTGTCTCTTCTATTTTCTTTTTGTTGATACCATGCTGAGTACTTTTCTTAGCCTTGGTGTCTTCTGGTCGTGTTCTTGTTTTCCCACTTTTCCTTATTTTGAATCGTGTTTTTATCATTGTCGATGTTGCGCTATCTGACTTGTGTCTTTGCCTTTACTGGTACTTCATCCCTTAGTGGTATTTACGTCTCCGTTGGTGCTTCGTCCCTTGGTTGTATCTGCGTCTTCGTCGGTACTTCGTTCCTTGGTTGTATCTGCGTCTCCGTCGGTGCTTCGTCTGTTGGTTGTAGGTGCGACTTTGTCGGTGCTTCGTCCATTGGTTGTAGCTGCGTCTTCGTCGGTGCTGGTGATCCTCTTTTTTTTCGCAATTTTGATGGTATACTGTACTTTTGCTTGATAAGGAGTGTTAGTTAGCGGAAAAAGTAAGTTATTGAATGTTGATTGTATGACATGTGGTGGTAGTGGGCGGTTACTGCTGGAAAGGGAAATAGTAATGCGGAGAATCTGAGAAGTGTGTAACTATTTTATCGGGTAATGGGGAATGTTTTTAAGAGGTGCGAGAACCGGGGAAACCCTAATCTGGTCGTTTTATTTCCTAAATTGTAACGCCTGCAATATTTAAAGCAAGTGCTTGGATGGTGATAGGAGTCTTCTATAAAAGAGACTCTACTACAGTCTTCACAGATCACCTCCTAGTGTTTGTTTTCTGAGTAAGGAAGAAAGAAAAAGAAAGAGGATCTTTAGAGAAATGACAGACAAAGGAAAGACGCCCATGAATTATGATGAAAATAGCAGGAGGGAACAGGTTCGAATGATAATGGATAGGGAGGCAAATCGTGAGGGTAGTGGCTCTTCTAGAAAAGAAAGTAATCCAGAGAAAGTCATTCGTCTCTTCAACCATCTCCTAGAAAGTGATGAGAGAAAAGGAGAGAGGAGAATGAGGGAAGACGGTGGTCCGCTGTATGATTGTCGCTTGATTGAGACAAGAGCGTTTTTTCGCCGTCATAGTGAGGAGATTTTGTTGATGATGGAGGAGGATCTTGTTTTTTCTGATGATGAGATACCCGTGAAGGTTGAAGTAAAGGAAGAATTCAATGATGCTGAACAGACCGCTGCCAACTTCGCTCATGTTCTGCCGGTTGACGGTCTTGTGGTAGATGCTGCTGACTTTGCTCCTGTTGTTCCTGTTAATGCTACGGTGATAGATTTGCAATTGATTGATGGTCTTGACGAGGACCGTGATACTGTGGCTGCTCGACTCCGTGGCAGACGTAGGAATAAGGGGGAACTGATGATTTGTTTATTTTTATTTTTATTTTTTTTAACACTACCTTTCTAATGGACTAGCGTACTTCTGAACTGGTGCTCGGCTCGCCTCTGCATGGTTTCTTCATTTTGCTGCCTTTTACTTTTTGTTGTACATTTTTATATTTCAAGTACTACTTCGGTCCCCGCGAATCTCCATTTCTCCATAGATCGTGGGGAATCTTAGGAGTTGATGATGTATTGAAATTTCTCCTCCTAACTCCTGAATCCATTTTCCCCCCAATACTGCTTGGTATGGTGATGATGTTTTGACAATGCAAAATTTTGTGAAAGTTGTCACTGGACCTATGTCCACTTGCAGTGTGATTTCACCCTTAGGTGATATGATTGCTCCACACGAATCGTAGATGGTCGCTGTTGGGCAATCTAGTTGTTCATCTCGAAACCCCATCTGCAGAAATCGCTTATAAAATAAAATATTATAGGTAATCCCTTCGTTGACTAACACCTTCGTGGTGTTCATCCCGTGGATAGGTAATGTGATGACCAAAGGCCCACTGTTCGCTCGTACCTGTTGGCTTTCCATTTCATCTTCGCTTCTTGGCCTGGATAGGTATACTTCGCTTTTGTTGTTCTCTTGAGAGTTGTCGTCGTTCCTTTGTTGTTCTTCGGGCTTCTGGGTGGATGAGGTGTACTGGACGAATTCTCCTCGACCTATGTATCTTTCTATCGTATTCTGAAGGTGTTTGCAATTATCGGTGGTGTGCCCTCGTGTTTGATGATACTCACAGTAATCCTTGTGGTCGCTTGTTTCTTTCCTCTGCTTTCCCCTAGTAGCTGGGTAGGTGAAATCCTTCCTGCCCCCTTCCCTTTTCAGTATCTCCGACGGTTGTAGGGTTAGCTATGAATACATTATCTCTTGATATTTTCCTCTGCCCCTGTTATCTGATGGGGTCGTTCTCTGCCTGAGTCTTTTCTCCAATTAATGGCTTTCCGCGACGCGCTTTTTTGTTCTAGCCTGGTATCCTTCACTGCTCGTCGCCTGGGAAGTTTCGCTTCTGTCACCTCTTTCGTTGTTCTTCCTCTGAGTTATCCACAGCTCTCCCTCCTGGGTGCGTGTGTTGGTTCTTAGCTCCATCGTCAGTAGCGTGGCTTGGATCAAATCATACTTGTAACATCGTGTTTCCAGCTCCTCGGTCCGTCGTTCGCCCTTCTGAGCCTCCCTCGTGCTACTTCGTGCGCTATCTCCATTATCTTCGTCTGTCTCCCCGCCTTCGTAATTTAATATGCTCATGATGCTCTCTTGTTTTTCTCGTCTCAATACCAGAGTTGATAGCTGATTTATGATTTTTTCGTTGGAGTTCATTATTTTCGTTTCTCCGTCCTCGTTTGCCTGCTCCGGCCGCCTTTGGGTTACTTCGTGTGGCGTGTGCGGATGTGCATATTCCTGCTTTCTTTGCTCCTTTGCTATTTCGTTCACACCTTTTATCATCCTCGGCACAGTTTCCCTCTAATTGCAGTATGTTGCCGCTATTGTGTCTTCCACAGCTGCCGCGCTATCTTCGTGGCCCGGAGGAGTCCTTGCGAGTCTCTAAAGTGTCGGCTCACCGATCCCCTAGTTCTTGTCCTGCTTTATCGCCTTTAGGAGCTTCCGGCTTTCTTCCCCACCTGGAGTATAAAAATTCATTTGTACCTTCGTTCCTGCTTGTTGTTAAAGATACGTTTTTTGCGCTCAGAAAGTTAGTTAGATATATCTTGGGGTCCAGTGTTGCTGGGTTTACCTATGTAGGTGTTCCCCAAGTGCAGATATGGTTGCCGTCGTATGACTGTCGAATCCACACGGGGTGGGACCTATGCAACAGGGATTTGGCTTAGCCAAGGTCGAAGGATGTCTTTTTTCGTTACAAACTTTATTTTCCTAAGCGTTCTTCCATATTATGGTTTCGAAATCAAAGTATAGTTTTACCAAAACCTACATTGAGGTTTCGAACTCTGAAAATCCATAAGATGAGATAATCAAGAATATGGTTTCGAAATCTAGAAGTATGATATGGCATATGAAATGTTCATATATAGAATCAAGTAAATGATTCAGAACTTCAGTAATCAGATCCGAACCATGACGTAGTATTCGAAGCTCAGAACAACAGTATATCGAGTCTACATAACATAAGTGTGAGTCACGATCTCACTTACATTTATCTCATATAAGTACTTGCTAATCAATCCGACAGAGTCAGGCTAGGTAAGTTGAGACACAATACTGTGATGGATTAAATCCCGTAATACCACTGAGACAACATCACAACTGCTATATCCAACTCGAAGGTTTTAGGAAAAACCTTGTATCACTTAGAGACGGAGAAGAAAATAAAGCTCTAAGCAATATGGAACGTCATAACTTCAACAACAATATCGCAAGCGAGAAAGTGGAGTTATATCGTAAGACACACTGATCACAAGTGATCAAGTCATAACGTAAAGCTTTCAGCAATGAGTTATATTTTTGTCTTTTGTAGCACAAGTGTAAAAGATAATGAAATCGTGTTATTTAGATTCACTAACCTCTTGACTGATGAAGCCGGATGTCTTCGTTTGATGTTCAATCTTCTTCAACTCTTCAAATAGTGATTCTAAATCCTACCAAAATCTTCCACAACCTAAAGCTAACTCAATGATGACTTTACCTATTGTGTGTTGTTTAGCGGTCGAGTTTTGATCACCAAATTTGACAACTAAGCTTGACATACCAACACTTAATGAGGTTGACAGAGCTATGTTCTAACAATCTCCCCCTTTGTCAATTTTAGCGACAAAAACTCTTTACATAGATGAACGAGAAATTGAAAACCTAAGTTCTACGCTTCGAGTTCTTCTACTTAGCTTAACAGCACACCAATAGTACCTGCAAAATATGTCAGTCTGCAAACAAGATATGTACTATTGAAAAACCATAACATAACCAATACACTTACTCCCCCTGAATGTAAGTTCTGATGTCTATCAAGTTCGACGTATTGTTATCAACTGCAGCACAACGCGAAAGTCTACATTGCTAGTAACCTTTAGTAACATCTAGTGTTACTCCCCCTTAGTTAGTGCTTTCATTCATTTTTCAATATACGCGCATGCATTTTTCTCCCCATATGACACTGCTTACTGTCAAAGACCAAGCACTGAACGAGTCAAGCTATCAATATTTGTTCCTTTTTTTGTCAGAAAAAATTGACAAGGGTCTCGAAAATATCTGGGTTCGAGATAAATGCTCAAGTTCCGAGAAACTCGATTCAACATATAAGAATGATTGCATTCATAAGGGTCAGCATTTCGACAAGTTACACACAATATATATATATATATATATATAAAATCAGCACAAGTAACCTGTCAGGAAATATAAAAGATATAAGCAGATATGAGTTATATTCCCTATATATTCCACAACCACGCTTCCCTAAAAATATTTTTCTATTAAGCGCAAGTTCACAAAACAACTCTCCCCCGTTGGTTGTCACATGAACAAGCCTTCAAACCCTTCAAGAGAGGGAGGAGCATCACTAGTATTTCCTTCCATAGCAGTAGAAATTTCGAAAACAGGCTTTTCTCTTTTTGTAGAAGTCAAGAAAGAGGTATAAACAGGGAAAACCAAGAGGTGATTTCGAAATTGGTTGAACTTGATCACTATAAATAGAGAACATGATTTGAACCCTGCCAACTATGTATCTTAATATTTTAGGTATATGGTTCGGAACTTAATATGGAAATCCACAATTGCCAAACACAACCTGATTTCGAAATCAGAATTTTGGAAATAAGGAATATTATAAAATATCATACCTTAAAAAATATTTTGATTTCAAAACTGAAATATAAATTTTTGGTTTAATAATGGAACATTTTTATTTGTTATCAACATTAATTATCTTTCTCTAAAATGCACAATAACCGTACTGGTAATATACTTTTTCAATATTTTTGCGAATTATAAATGAAAATTCATTTGGTAGAGAGTAGAGAATAATCTCGATTTAACAATGTTAAAGAGATATAATGCTTAAACAGATAGAGAAAAACAAAATATTTTTCTAACTACTGATGATACAACACTATCTACATAGTTATGCACGAATCCTCTTAATACCTAAATATTGCAAGGATGTGCAAGTTTATGATAGACTAAGTGGTGTCATACGCAGTTGCCGTTTTTCATCAGTAGTGGTTCCAGAATCTACCATAATAATTTCATTTTCAGAAGACAAACTTTTCTTTATCACATTTTTCTTGTTTCGAAACAATAGTTTCGAATTTTCGAAATTCATATGTGGAGTAGGATGCTGACTGACTTTCTCAGGGTTGCATTGAATACAATATGTAGATAAGTGATCTGTTGAGAAATTGCTTTGAGGACTACTCTGAATAGGAATCAACTGATTTGGCAAATGGTGAGGTGTATCATGATTAATATAATGAATATTACAAAGCTCATTTCTTAAGTTTCTTACCTCATTGATTACCATAAGCCATTGCTTTGTATTAGGATAATTTTGGGATTTCTCTAGTCTTTTTGAAGAATTCCATTTGTTCTTCCCTTTATCTATGGTGATATCATTATTGCTCTTGTTTTCCTTGTTGTCTCCTTTGCTAGGATTTCACCAGATGGCAATATTTCTGCACTTGGTACAATAGATTATTCTTTAGGAATACAGAATTTTGTACTCAGAATCCTTATAAAATCCTTGGCACAGGTTACATCAAGATCTTGTTTGTATAAGATATTGTCAAACAATTCCTTGATAGACAAATCACAAGATACACGTGCAGTTTGATCAGATGCATGAGATGCATTGATTAGGGACTGCAAATAACTGATATTGTCTGAGTTTTCAGCAACAAAATTTTTCAGAGTTTCAGCGAATTCTTTCATAGATTCATTTTCCTTGTTCAGTTCTTCAATAAGTTGATCTTTTACTCTAATGCTTTACTTTATATGTGCCGACTCAGATCTCAATCGCTTGTTTTCTGAGTTGATCACATTTAAGGGTTTCAAAAGTCTAGCCAATTCGAGATCAACTTCCCTTTCAGCATCAGAGTCAGATATGTCAGATCCGTAGTAGAAGATATTACCAAGAGTAATAACATGACCACGATTAGGTGACATACTAGAATCTTCTTGTTAAGTAGTGGTAGCAACTAGTGCAGATCAAGAACAAGGATTAATAATATTTTGTGTCAAGTTGTCAAGACATGAATCAATGTTCTTAACTATGTTTTTCTTATAAGTTGGATCGAGCCAAACACAGATTGTTAGATCTTAAGGTGTTTGCCCGCTCTGATACCAATTGAAAAGACGAGGGTACCGAGTACACCACCAATCTTTTAGTTAAGCCCACCTATAAGTCAAACCTTGAACGGTTCCTGTACTCAAGAACTCAAGAACAAGATCTCCTTCAGATCTGATTGATTCACACAAGGGAGTCAATACAGGAATCTGAAAGGTTATGTCAACAACCAAGTACGATACTTTAATTATAAATCACAAGTCAAATATAACGCGGAAATAAAGTAAAGTACATACAAGATTTTTGTTAACGAGGAAACTACAAACTCGTAGAAAAAACCCGGGACCTCGCCCAGTTTGAATACTCTTAAGAATTAAGCCGCCAACACACCTACTCTCATACTTCGGACTAGCTGGTGCAGACAATATGACCCTAATACGACTATTAGTCACAAATATTTCCCCTCAGTATTCCTACGCCTCCAAACACAGCAAGGTGGTCATGCACATGTACTCCCTTACGCAAACAGACGTCCTTTACTGTCTTACGCAAGAGTTGCCTTACAGCCCGTCGCGAGGACTATCGCTACCCGACCTCCAATCAGACGATTACAACCTTATGGACAACAACCAAATAGCGGCAGGTCAAATCGCTAGATGATAGTAACTAACAAATATTTCACCGAAGTCGTGTTACACCAAGAGCGAGGATATTTAAGTTTACTTGGTAATAAACCCCTCGAGATATCGATCAAGGTTTCAAAAGAAAAACTCCTGAAAGAGCAACCTTGTCGTCCCAGTTGGAATGAAGCATATGGCTGTAGCAAGTAAAATATGATATGACCGTGAACAACAGTGTACCTGCAAAGAACAGATCTAATAAAAGCAATCTTGATTCCACTCAATATCTATAGTTTAGGCACACAAACCGAAAGCGGCTTGCTGACAAATCCAGGTTAACAGATAAAGAATATGTTCTAATCACAACGATCTTGAGTGACCTTATTGCAGAAGAGAAGGACCATATAATAAACAAGATCGCATGGTTTGATAGACGTGATAGAACAGAACACAAGTACAATACAAAGAAGACTAGTAAACATAAACTAGTTTCCCGTAAGAGGTACTTCTAGCCTTCTCGATCCCTAGAGAAGACTTCCTCGCAATTCTAGACCGAGAGCAAAAGCTCAAAGGTAACTGAAAAGAAAAGCGGCAGACACAAGCTTGTAGTTCCGAAGAAAAGCTTGGTAGAGGGATAAAGCTTTCAGGAGAGATACCACTCCTATTTATATTGACTAAGGCTTAGCTTTGAAATGAGGCTAACTTAATTTCGGAAATCCTTTAAAGCACATTTCCATATTTATTCCGAAATTCCTCACTTAGACTCATAGATTTAATGAGATCTAATACTCTATCATTTTTACATTAAAGAAAAATATAATTCATAAATGAAAATATATTCTCAATAAATGTTTGGCCAAGAGCAATCAAAGCAAATAATACTCATAAGGTATACTTGGATATTTCATTAATTCGAAATATGGTGCTTACCAAATATGCTCCCTGGGAAAGAGCTCATTTCGAAAACGTGTTCTTTAGTTTCGAAAATCTCCTTAAGGTATTATTACTTCCAAATGTCGCCATCAGCTTTAACAATGTCGACATCACTTCTTAGGCTTTGCTGGACGGGCCAGAACGATCCTATGTGGAAGTGGGATCTGGTCCAACGTGGTTCAACATTCCGCATAAACGTATCCTTACATACGTGGAAAAGCCTTGTGTGTTAAACTTAAGTGAACACGTAGGTTCAATGGACATTCCGAATCATACAAAAAGATATACCATTAAAGTACAGTGCATGATTCATCGAGCAATAACAAAATGTTGAATCTCCTGAATTCTTGATTCCAATATAGATGATCACGTTAATGATATCCAAGAATTCAAATCAAAACATCAAATGAGTAATCAAATGAATATTTGATCAAGTAGTATATCCATACGAAGATCTAATCACATACAGTATTGATAAGAAATCATGTGTCTCTTAACTAGAGCGACCAACCATATTTTTGACTATGACTCAAACAACTTAGTTGTACATTGAAGATGAACTAATTCAAACTTCAAACCGAGAATATCAAACTCATTAATTGGTTGAAGCACAAATCAAAATGATAGAGTTTGAACTTCGAAAATACGCAATCTGAGATAACCAAATTAAGGTTTCGAAATCTACAATCTTTTTGGCGAAAACCAAGTTAAGGTTTCGGATCCTAAAGTTCATATATGACCAGAACTGAAATTAGGTTCCCAAATCAAGTTTCCATATAGTGAAACCAAAGTAAGGTTTCGAACTCTAGATTATGTTTAACAAAACCTTGGTTAAGGTTTCGAAACAAGAAACACATATTAGACTCTTCGCAAATGTTTGGTGTCGAACATGAGAGTCCATGTGGCCAAGAGACGTTTCAGCATCACAACTTTTTTTCCTTGACGCACATGCTATATTTCCCGGTTCACATAAATATTTAGGAAACCCCAGGGTCTACTAGACCTTTTAGAACTCACATGGTCAAGACACATTGGTCTCGATTCTCAAGTCACTGTTAGCCAGCCAACATTGTTTCGAACTTATGTTCTCTCATTCGTCACAATATTTAAGTTTCATACCAATAGCTTATGGATGGGAAAACCAAATTATGGTTTCGAAATCAAAGTATAGTTTTACCAAAACCTACATTGAGGTTTCGAACTCTGAAAATCCATAAGATGAGATAATCAAGAATATGGTTTCGAAATCTAGAAGTATGATATGGCATATGAGATGCTCATATATAGAATCAAGTAAATGATTCAGAACTTCAGTAATTAGAGCCAAACCATGATGTAATATTTGAAGCTCAGAACAACAGTATATCGTTTTTACACAACATAAGTATGAGTTACGATCTCACTTACATTTAGCTCATACAAGTACTTGTTAATCAATCCGACAGAGTCAGGCTAGGTAAGTTGAGACACAATACTGTGATAGATTAAATCTCGTAATACCACCGAGACAACATCACAACTGCTATATCCAACTCGAAGGTTTTAGGAAAAACCTTATATCACTTAGAGACAGAGAAGAAAAGAAATCTCTAAGCAATATGGAACGTCATAACTTCAACAACAATATCGCAAGCGATAAAATAGAGTTATATCGTAAGACACACTGATCACAAGTGATCAAGTCATAATGTAAAGCTTTCAGCAATGAGTTATGTTTTTTTCTTTTGTAGCACAAGTGTAAAACATAATGGAATCGTGTTATTTAGATTCACTAACCTCTTGAATGATGAAGCCGGATGTCTTCGTTTGATCTTCAATCTTCTTCAACTCTTCAAATAGTGATTCTAAATCCTACCAAAATCTTCCACAACCTAAAGCTAACTCAATGATGACTTTACCTAATGTGTGTTGTTTAGCGGTCGAGTTTTGATCACTAAATTTGACAACTAAGCTTGACATACCAACACTTAGTGATGTTGACCGAGCCATGCTCTAACACCACGTGTAGAAAACTCCTTTTTTTCTTTCAGTTATTGACGGGGGCAATTATGGAAGAAAACTCCTATCTATGCCGTTATTTCACCATTTTCGGAAAAAGTGGTGGTCATGGGTGAGTTTAGTTTTGTGTTTTTTGTGATCTTATAAAAGGTGGAATTTTGTATGAGATTTCCACCTCCACTTCCTTTCTTCTTCCCCCTAGTGATCGTTTTTCTTCTTGGTTTGGATAGTAGGTTTGTCTTTCTTCTTCTCCTTTTAGTTTTTCTGTTTCTTTCTTCTTTGCTCCTCGTTTTCAGTGTTCTTATTTCTTCATTTTTCTTAGCCTTATGTTGAAGTTTTGATGACAAGGAAACTGTTGAGTTCCAAGTCGAGGATTTCGTCTAAGAAAGCCAAAGATGATGCCTTGGATATGTCCAAGACTTCAGGTGTTTCTTCATCTTCTAAAGTTCTCCGCCGTTCTTCTGGGCTTTCTGATGAAGTTGTGGGTAGACCTGCTGAAATTGGTGATGATTCTGTTCTTGCACGAGGTAATAAAGAACTTCACTTTGAACTGAAGCGCCTGCGTCCTTCTGAAGATGATAGTTATATTCATTGGACTATTGCTAAGATAAAGAAATCCTTCGACCTGACTCATTTTGTTTGTTTTTTTCAATGGTGGAGTTGACGTCTTGACCGAAGATATGATCCGAACTTTCCCTATGATGAGAATACTTTACTCATTACTGTGGGTCATTTGGCTGTTGGTCTTATACTTCCCTTGTATGACCCGGGTGATACCTTTTTTTATTGATGTGTTCTCTGGTTGAGATAATCTTTTGTTATGTCAGCAGCTTCGTGGTATTCAACAATACAATGACAACTTTCTTCGTATTATGTATGAATGTTGGCTTCGTGGTGGAGGGCGTACTCGTATGAAATGTTATGACCTCTTTTCCCTAGTGCGAGTTTGTCAGGAGGATTGTACTCCTCAAAACTTTAACTTAACCTGGGAGGATTATGTTAAGATCACCAATGCGATACCCTGGTGTTTTAGGGGTAAAACAATAATGAGAATCTGAGGGGTAAAGTGTGAAGTGTGATGATGTAATAAGAAGT
>JAJJMA010083149.1:0-21682 GCA_023529015.1 Papaver nudicaule
CCAAATCGATGATTCTAACCTAAAAAAACAATGAAAACATGATTGAAAACATGGGGTTTGTTCAGAATTAGTACATGAGACGCATATTGGGGTCTTTAGACTGATTAGAGACAATGAATTTTTCGTATCGGCGATGAATCGAGACGAGGAACGAAGGAATGGGAAAAATGAAGAAGGAGAGGGAAAAGATAACGAGTAGAGAATGAGAAATGAGAAGAGAAGTTTATTAGTTTTTGTTTTTGTTTTTGTTTTAGGATTAGGGTTATAATATTTGGGTTATTAGTTAAGATTTAGGGGTGGATTAATCTGTAAGGGTATCTTAGACTTTTCATACCTTTTTGGACATCCCTTATAACTATCCTTTGGATGGTTTTATTACTTTGAAGCGCCCAAGTATGGTCTGCAGCGCCAAAATCAACACATGACTTTTTTGTGTGTAATCTTTTTAAATTGGAAAAATTCATAAAAAGGAATTACCAAAAAATGTTATTAATAGTGGAGTAATTCTGCAAAAAAAAAGTTAACCATGAAAACCAACATCCAAAGAACAAGAGAAAGTTGCATCTCTCTTGAATCAAATCCAACCATGGTGTCCATTGCTACCTAGTCCTAATCTTCTTGATTAGAGATTGACAGTGCCTTTTTTAGTGGGTTTACTTTACTTGCATTTGAGAGAAAAGGCTGATTTAGGGGTCGGGTGAATTACTAGAGAGATCGGAAAACAATATTTATATCCTAGGTATGTTATAAGGGGTGTCTAAAATAAAACCCAATCAAATAAAAACCAAAACCTAATAAAAAAGAAAAAAAACCATCTTTTCCTCTCCATGTCTTCACCACCATTACAGCACCACCGCCACCACCACTACAGCGCCGCCGCCCCAGCTGCCACCACCACCACCATTTCTACTTATTACTCAACCTTCTTCATAGTATCACATACTGATTTCGCTTCCACCCCATCCTTCCCTGTATATCGGATTTTCTTTCCTTAGCTCGTCACTAGCACCACCACTGACCTAACTTACAAACCCATTTCATAACCTTAATTTCAAACCCCATTAACCAATCTGCAATCAAATCAACAAAAACAAACAACTTTTTTATGAGGATCTCTACTCAAACAAGCAAACAAAACAAGAAAAATCGAAACCCATCTCATTAACCAGAATCTAATCGATCTCCCCCCTATCCAACTCAATCCACAAATCTATTATGTGTCAAGCAACACCAACAAAAAAATAGTATCCTGATTTCTGTATATAATATCAAATGTATTTTCTGTTCTTCGGAATCCTTCAAAGATATCACTACATTTGTCTTAACATCTCTTTAAAGGCTTCCACCGTATTACTCTCTATCTATCACTGTAATACATACAAGACTACCTCCTTTAAAAGCAATCCGCATAGATTAAAAGAAATGGCTACATAGTATTATAAACAAAGGTTTCTCACCAATAAAAATCAACAACCGAACGACTATTTATCCAGGATAAATGGCACTAGCTTTGATAAGATATATCTATGAAGGTCATGGTGGCACAACTAGTAGTGTTTCCTGATGATAATGAATGGTCATTCTGGTCTGAGCCCGATGATAATCCAAAATCGTCGATGGGTTCTTGAATGAAACCCAGATATGTCAGCTGAATTTTAAATGAAACAGATATTTCGGCTAGATTTAGAATGAAACCCAAACGAATTTAGTTGCGGTTGGAGGAAACCAGACAAAATTTTGATTGAAACCCAGACGAAAATGGACTAAACCAGACGAAAACTACGAACCCAGACGAAAAAGGACTAAACCAGACAAAATTTTGTTAGCTAAGTTGCCACAACTAATCCAGCTGAATTTAGTGTAAAAAAAAAACTCCAACCGAAAAATCACTAATATTGATTAATTATATCAAAATATATGGGGTGACTTTAATTACCACCAAAATGTCTCTATTTTGTCTCATTATTCCGGTCTCCCTAGTAACTCACCCGACCCCTAAATTAGCCTTTTTTGAGAGAAGACGAATTAGCGTTGGGGCATCAGACTTTGCCTATGTACTGATGATGGTTAACTTCACCAAGAAGGAAAATACACAATTATCCTTCTCTTTAAACTTCTACTCTCAATTTTTGCAACTATGGTTAACTTCCAGTTGGGGCATCAGACTTTGCCTATGTGCTGCTGAGAGTAGAGTGCTGCAAACCGACAATTTACACGCAAAATACACCACAAATATCCTTCTTCTTTAAACTTCTACTCTCAATTAACTTCACTAAGAAGGAAGATGTAGCATTAGCAAGAGCATACGTCTGCATTACACAGGATGGTGTTGTTGGAATGAATCAAGCTGGTTCGACATTTTGGGCACGAGTTGAGGCTGAGTACCTGCGGGTGAAACCAAGTACTAATGATCGTAGCAGACACTCTCTCCAAAATCGAATTTGTCTTCTTAGGAAATAGGTTAAGCTGTATGTGTGTTGTGTTGCAAGGCATCTCAGGAACATGAAGAGTGGGTGGTGTGAGGCTGATTGCGTAAGTCTCTGTGTTTTGCCATTTCCCATTTAACCGTATGTACTACATGTTTTCTAATAAATTTTGAACTTGTTTTTTCAGTACAAAGCCGGTTTGGAAGACTACGAGGCCGGACCACCCAAAAGGACCTGGAAACATGAGCAAGTGTTTCAAATTTGGAGGGGGGCAGGCATCGAGGATATGAACCCGAAAACCTGTAATGAAAACAGGGATGATGGATCTCAGAATACCGCCTCTGTTGCCTCTTCTTCTCAACAAATGGAGCTTGGTGAAGATGGAAATCCAACTGAAGGGGTTACGGAGAATGGAGAACGGGGTAGGTTCTACGAACGAGACTTTCCTAGAGAACACAAAGGTCGTGATGCCGTAAAGCGTGATAGAGAGTTCGCTAGAGCTGAGTCTAGTGGAATCTCAACCCTGAATGACCTCATACGAGATGACAATTCCTTCAAAAGGGCACAAAGCGAAAGAGACTCGTCTATATTCCGTGAGTATGTGGATATCAAACAAATGAAATCCGACATGGAAATTTTAGAGGTCGACACGGATCACATGCCCGATTGGAAAACAGAGTTCTACATTAAGGCTAAGAACAAGGTTCTCCGCCGCCATGACTGAGGGACAATAGGTTGAATGTTCTCCATGATAATTGGGCTTGCTTAACTACTTGTTTTTAGATTTCTGTAACTGTATTTCCCTTTATTTTATTTTATTTAGATTATGTAGTACTTTTTTTTTCCGTTCGTGTATTTCCCTTCAACCAATGTAACCCGTTTGCCAATCAATATAATATGTTTGATAATATTTGGTTATTAGTATGTAGATGTTTGCATAGAATGTGGTTGGAAAAAGGAGTGACGTCCAATGGGGAGGCCTATTGGTTTAAAGGAGTGTCGTTTAGATTCTAAATAAGAGTTTTGTACTGGGCTTAACACTTCATAATAATGAAAATCTAAATTGCATTAAATCGGAATTCAAAATGCATTGTGCATAAATTAAGATTACAAATTAAAAATTGAAATCAACATGTGGACCGTATCCATCAAGTTTCTCGCGCAACATATCATAGCAATCCTCGTGGAGAAACTCACATCCATGCTCTTCTAGATACCTGGTTTTCGCATGAGCTTTCTGCAGGCAACGAGTTCAAAATTTGATTAAGTATGCATTTTAATCAAATGAAAATTGTGTATCATACAACCAAAAAACTATTACTTACTCGTACAATGTCCGTCCATTCCTCACCATCAATGATGAGGTCAATCATAATCGTCATAAATTTCTTCACAGATTGATTAATAATTCGAAATCTAAACGCCAGGTCTAGAGCGGATCTTTCATTGGGGTTTCCGTTGGTGCATCGGTGAAAGATTTGAAGAACCCTTTTCCAGTATACGCCTCTACTCCTTGGTGGAGTAGAGTTGTCACGATAAAGCTCCATGGAGATATAAGCTTGTGTTACAGCAGCATCTTCTTCGTCTGCAAAACTCCCCCTAGCCATATTGGATTTTGGAAAAGATAATCAACCAAAACTTTCGTGCGCCTATAAATAACATATACGGTATTGATATCCTTCACTTTTGTTTTGGCTGACGCTATCCCCACATCAAAGCGACATCCAATCCCTTGCTATCACTTTATAAGTATGAAGATAAGGTGATATCTTATTCAAGATAATGTTGAATCTTCCATTGCATTCATTGTCGCAGTCTCCAAATGCCTATAAATCCCTTGCCTCTTCCTTCTTCAACTCCACCAACAAAAACACAACTTATAACTTATTTCAAAGCTTATTAATAATCATCTTCAAAATGCAGAGATTCACAAGGAGTGAAGATATGGCATTAGCAAGAGCTTATGTCGTTGTTTCCTTAGATGCCCTTGCCGGACAAAACCAACCCTCGGTGATGTTCTGGACAAGAGTTGAAGAAGAGTTTGTAAGGTTATTGCCAGAAGGAAACCGTAGATCAAGATCTTCCCTGCAAAACAGAGTTAGTTTTTTGAAAAATGAGGTTAAGCGATATGTTTGCTTCGTCCGTGGTTATATGTTCCTTTTGCAAGATGGGTGGACAATTGAGGAGGCCGTAAGTAAATGTTATATTTATTTTCTACTACTTAAGTTCTTGTTATCACTTTACTAACCACTGGTTATTTTTGTCAGCACTCAAGTATCGTGAAGGTCGCAGGGACTACGAGACCGGTCCCCCGCCAAGAGGCTGGAGGTTCAACGATGTTTTCAATTTCTGGAAGAACCGATTGCCTGGAATAAACCCGGAGGAGATTTGGAATTAACCCTCTTGCCGTTCAATTTATCCGGCAACCCCTCATGCCGTTCGTTTTAAGCTTTTTTCCCCTTCAATCGTAGTTGTAAGTGCAATGGTATGTCGGATCCATAGGTGCCATATTAATCCTCCATTCTGGATTGTAAACTTTATATAATCAACCTTATCCATTATGTAATACGCTTATGTTATGTAATAAAAAACAAGTGTTTCCACAAACGAACTCTTCCTAATGTACATAATCCTTAACCCCCCAAAATATTCCGAGTGCATCTCAAGGTTATACATGGTTGTATACAGAAAAATTTGAATGGGTAAATGTTATTCAAAAGGCCGGAATCGGGAGTGTAAGCGGAGTGTAACAACAAATGTATCACAACGGTAACCGGTGTAACCAGGGTGTAAATTAAAAAAGGTCAAACTGAAAGCGATGGAAAGTATCTCGCTATCCAGAAAGCGAGATAAAGTATCTAGCTAAAGTGAAAGCGAGATACTTTCCATCGCTTTCTGAGCGATACAAAATGTATCGCTTTCCTCCAAGTTTCGGGAGGGCAACTGCGGATTTACAACGTCTGTGAGGGAAGAGGAGAGAGAGGAGGGAATAGACGACGGTTTTCAGTCACATCATTCCTTCCTTTCTCTCCATAGAAAACAGCCTTATGGCACTTCAAGTGCATGATTCGGCTAATTGATTTAAAAAAGAAAAAAAGATAGAGCTAAACTCCAGTATTATATCATTATCCCTTTAAATTCAGTAAATACTCAAAAGTAAAGGGAGTTACACGTTATGATGCAACTGGATATATTAACCTTGATCCTCTTGTAAATGTATTGTCCTAGTGTCCTGGTTACCCTTTATTTTGGGTTGGGTATTTATTTTTTGTGTGATGTGTAGTTAAGTGAGTAAGGGTTAGGATGTCAAGTTGACAACTTTGTTGTTATCCAACAAGATTTATAGCTTGTTTGGATAGCAGTTCAGAAATAAGTTTTCGACTTCTGGAAGCAAAAAAGTCAGAAGTTAGTGGCAACATAATTTCATAATGACTATTGGAAGCAGAAATGTTAACTTTTTCTGAAACAAAAAGGTTTTGCTTCTGATTTCTAGAATCGCCTTCTGCTTCAGAAGAAACATTTCTGCTTCTGTATACAAACAAGCTATTAAAAGTGGGTCGTTTTAGTCCTCAATTATGAATTAATGTAATCTCGCGTTTTCTTCGGTCGGCCCCCCACCGCATGCGGTAATCTAGTAGAATCATAAGGATAGGATCCAATTTAGTTAAATCTAGCTTACTAAACCAAGCTTCTGTCTTTCTTGTTATTGACACATTGTATGACAGATCTCAATGGTACTAAGTCATCTGTGAGAAATTGGTGACAATTACAAAGACTGCAACCCATGAACATAGAAATAGTTGAAATATATGCAGACAGCAGCACTTGGCCCAGCAGCACTTGACCCAGGAGCGGGTTCCTTTTTACCAGGGACCAAGGGTCGTGATCCACCTGATGAGCAGTCAGGCTTGTCATTGTTAGGATGGGTTCTTTTGACATTAGGATTAGTCTTTCTATTATGAGTAGTCATCACCATCGTCGTCGCACATAGACGTGCAGCAGCTCATCGTGCAGCAGCAGCGGCAACAGATGCTCTTTCAGCAGGCCATGTGATAGAGATTGAGCTGGGGTTATCTAGCCAGGAAGCACCAGCAGCCTGAGTTAGTTTGTTGTTAAGATGATAAATTTGTTTGCGTAATACACATGTTTCTTGCGGAATTGATCATAAGAGCAAGCACTATGGTTCTCTATTTGGGGAGACTTCTCTATTGAATAGAGAAATGCAACTACTATGGTGCAAAATTTCTCTATTCAATAGAGAAATTGGTAGACTTTGCTATTGCCTGCTACGGGTTCGTAGCAGGCAATAGCAATAGAGAAGCGAGGCGGAAATCCAATTTCCGCAGAAAACTTTTTACGGAAATCCGATTTCCGCCCAGAATTCATGCGGGAATTGGATTTCCGTCCCATAAATAATACCGTTTGACCTTTTTTTTCCTTACACCCCCTCTACACCTCAACATCCAACCATCCATCTTTCTATTTTTTCATGACCGTCAGATCCCCAACGGCCTATATTTCACACCTCAATCCTATATAAACTCAAACTTGGCCTTCACTTCATTCACTCACAACTTAGTTCGATATCGAACTAAGTTGAAATCGAGTGCAAACTAGAGAAATATCGAACTAAGTTAAACCATCGACGTTGGATTGGGGCGTGAAATATAGGCCGTTGGATGACCCAAATTCTTTACGGAAATCGGATTTCCGCCGGTCAAAAGTCAAGCTTTGACTGGGCGGAAATCGGATTTCCGCAGAATTTTTTTTACGGAAATCGGATTTCCGCACAAAAAAGCTGCGGAAATCCAATTTCCGTCTCCAAATAGCTAAGACCACCGTGGTTGCCATTTTTTCGCCATTTCCGCCTTCCCCTTTCTCTATTCAATAGAGAAGGCTTAGGCCACCATAGTGCTTGCACTAACAAACTAAGATTGAATGTCTGTTCTTGTAGAACTTGTCGTCTTCCAATAGGTGAACATCCTTCAGTATACTAATCCTCACGTCATCAGGGCATACTCAAAGGAATCCGGGCAGATTTGCCTTATTCGCCCATCCATCTTGACGCGTTAAGGGATGGCTAAATGGGTGGGCGAAAAACCAGTTCTACCCTTTCCCTTATACGTAAAATGTCTGTACTACCCTTTACTAAATGTTTTAACCTAAACCTACCGAATAATTTCTTCATTCTTCTCCTCCCCTTCTCCTCTTCCCTTCCCCTTCCCCTTTTCTTCCACAACCACCATTCTCATCCTCTATCACCACCCAATTCCGCCCCTATCTTCTCTTTTACCACCATTCTCAACCCATATTCCCAATTCTATTCGGTGGCTTCTTAATTATTTGATTTCATCGTCGATTATTCGTCGTTAAGCGTCGATTCGATAACGATTCATCGTCGATATAATGGCTCCGAAAAAGAATAAAGGAAAGGAGAAAGAACCCACTCCTCCTGCTAGTCCAACATCTTCTTCTTCTACTACCCCTTCAATTCAACGAGAATTTGCAGGCGAAGAAGACGACTCCGACGAAGAAATTCGCACTTGGTTCGAAGGAGATGATAGAGAGAACACTGTTTTGAACGAAGTGATTCCACCACAAATGGTTTCAGTGAGGTAATTCTCAAGCTTTATGTATGAATTTAGCAATTAGGGTTTTCATTTTTCGCCCTGAAAAACTAGGGTTTATGTATGAATATCCTCACTCGGTAGCTACCGAGTATGAAAATTTACAGAGTCGGTGGCTCTCTTGCTTACCGAGTGCTTATGGATTACACTCTCCTCGGCAGCTCTTTTGACTTACCGAGTATTATAAGTCATATCTGTAAAAATTTTAAGCTATAATCGGTAGCAACTTCTCCTGCCGAGTAACAATTTTTCTTACTCGGTAGTTCTGTTGGTTGCCGAGTATTTTTGTGCTGTCGAAGGGTTTAACAGCACTCGGTAACTCATTTATTTATCGAGCTACCGAGTATGCGTACTCGGCAGCTATACCAAGCTACCGAGGGTCAATTCTCCTTACTCGGTTTCTTTTTTGGTTGCCGAGTAAGTGTTTTGTGCCTTCCATTTTACACTACTCGGTAGTTACATGTACTACCGAGTGTTGCTAGACACTTGTACTTTGTTTTAGAACCTGATATGCTAGTTTTTCTTTTCTTTGTTTTGTACTTTGGTATACATTAGGGCCAAGGAAATTAGAACAAAGCGACGATTCGACAGGCCTGAACAATACAATAAAAATACCCAATCTAATCTAAATATCCAATCTCCGGAAAGTCTACCAGCACGAACTAAAGGGGGTCAGAAATTGACCGCTAAACACCGCAAACAAAAAGAACAGGAGGCTGCTTCTGCTAAGGCTGCTAAAAAGGATTCTAGGGCTGCTGCTGCAGAGAGATGGAGTCAAGATATGGGTGTTCCAAGTACAGGGACTTCAGGTGCTGAAGGTAACTCTATTAGAGGTGTTTCTAGTGGAGGTGGTGCAGGTAGAGGTGGAGCTAGTAGAAAACAAGCTAGGGCTGCTCCTGCACCTACAACTCAGATTGAACAAGAAGAAGAAGAACCTGCTGGTCAAGGAGAAGATAATGCTGATAAGAAAAGTAAGGAGCACTTGAAATTCAAAATGATCGCAGGTCACGATGACGAAAAACCTCCTGGAACCCCTAACGATGGTGGTGAATTGCTTTTTGGTTACAAAAGCTCTTGGGCGCAAGCAATCTATTGTGCCGAGGTAAGAGGTTCAACCATTTTGTTTTTTTTTTGTTATTTGGTTACCTATTGTTGCATACCTATAGTCATGTTTATGTTGTTATCCTAGGATCATGTACAAGCAATTCGAATTCTGAAACCTGTATCTTCGGCGGGGAAAATGAAGTTGTGGCCCAAAGAAGATCTTTGTTCCGGAGCTCTTGCGCATGTGGAGGCCTCGGGGTTGTTGCCAGCTGTTGAAAACTCCATGATAGACCATGATAGGGTCTTCATATCAGCCCTCCTCGAGCGTTTTTATGGCAAGACCGACACTATACATATGCCATGTGGAGAAATGGCAATCACTCCAGAAGATGCACACGTTATCACTAAACTCTCGCCTGATGGCAAGGCGGTTGCAGACGCCTACAACCCTTGTGTTGATTGGAAAGAGCTCAACCGTCTCGTTTCAGACTGCCTTGGTTGGAGCCCGGATAAGTATGTGGAGGAGTGGAAAAAGTGTGCCTCATACAGGAATAAACAGCTCGACCTTAAATCACTAAGGGATCAGTTTAGCGGAACTGCAGCGCGGGAACAAAAGGGGTTGGAGATATCTAGAGAAACTTGCAGGCATACGGCTACGGCGTACTTGCTCTATCTCATTGGGTGTGTCATCTTCCCCAACAAGACAGGTAGTAGGGTCGATGTCAACCATTTACAGTTGCTGGAGCATCTTGACAAGGTCAATACCTACGCTTGGGGAACTGCATGCCTTGCATTCCTTCTGAAGGAGATGAGGACTGCCTCGAGGAAATATACTGCTCAAATTGGAGGAAATGTTGCTATACTTCAGGTAGTTCTATCACCATAAACCTCGATTCCCAATTTTGTATTTCGCTTGCAACTTCTAACATTTTGTGTAATATACCTAGGTTTGGGTTACGAACATTTCCCGGAAATCAAGCGAGCAACTACAGATGATAAATGGCAATCGACTGAAGGTTATGGGAAGAAGTGGATATTCACTAGAGGTCAAACTCAGGCGAGAAAACACATCCAAGCACAAGAATTGATTGACCTCCGGATTCAGTTCGACAACATTACGGTTGATGACATTATCTTTGATCCATGGAAGGATAATGCGGATATAACCCGTGTCCCGCTGAGATGGTTTTTTGGGGGTTTGTGGCACCCTCTTCCTGGTGGCTTTTGCTTCATTGGTTCTTCATCTAAATTTAAGAAGGGGTGCATTGCCACCTCCAAGTCGTCGTGGAGGTTCTGCTTTTGAGAAAAATCGTTCTCGTCGTACATTGTAGCGATCCGACGACACAACGGCGTTTCCATAAAAGCAACTTGGGGGTTCTTTGAGGGATTTGGAGTGAAAGATAGTTGCTTCCAAAACGGATCAATGTCTCTCATATCAATTCTGTGTACGTACTTACCAAGCTTATGCGGACAAGGTAGTCTGATCCCCGACATCGTCTTACAATTGCAATTATCATCCGGCACACCGTGCTCCATATACCACTTAAAGTCTCTCATCATGTGCTTTATGGCCCATTGCGACACTCTAGAAGTTAAACCACGAAGAAGTGGATGACCTTTGTATTTTCTAAAATATCTTTGCCTACTCCACTCCATTTTTGCCTTTATTCTAGTCAAATCACGCTTGGTGAACTCGTGAATACCATGTTGGAGCGACACAACCCCAGTTTGACCTCCTTGAAGAATCCTTTTCAGTCTCCCATGTTGACCCTCCGCCACACTTGTTGCCTCGTTCTTATAGTTTTTATAATCATATGTCCATGCACGGACAAACATCTCCTTTAGCGGCAACCACTGTTTTTGGCAATACTCTACTGCCAACTTGTGTTTTGGGTTCTGACTCCACTCGAATATCCAAGCCTCCAGGTTCAGCTCATACTCCGCCTCGGTCATAGACCAAACAATCTTATCCCATCCTTTTTGAAATAGCAAAAATAATCGGTGACCATCCTTAAACGCCTCCTCAAACTTTTTGTCCTCTTCCTCTCGTTGTGCATCGGTGAGTTTACTAAGACGTTCCCGTTCCTCTAATTCAATGTCCGCACCTTTTGGACGCCTTTTCGGTTGAATATGCTTTCTGCAACGCGCTCTGATGTTACACTGGATGTGCCAAGTGCAAAGAATATTGTGGGAACCAGGAAATACTTCTTGGATGGCATTCATCAAGGCTTGTTCGTTGTCCGTAACGAAAACGTTTGGAATTTCACCCGGATTGTAAAGACTCTTCACCTTGTTCAACATCCAAACATAACTTGGTTCGATCTCCCTATCCATCAAACCCCAAGCCACGGTGAAACTTTGTTTGTCCGATGTGTGGCAAGCAATATTGATCAACGGCATGTTGTATTTATTGGTCTTGTAAGTGCAGTCAATCAACAAAAATTGGTGGAAGCATCTTGCAAGTTTAATCATATCCGGATGAGCCAAAAAAATACGTTTCACTTCCCCATTAATGGTTTGTCTTCTCATTGTGTAGTTGTGTTGCTCGCATAACCAAGCCGATTGAGACATAATCAATCGACCATCCCAATCAATCTTTCTAAACATGGCTTGCGCGGCTTTAACTGTATTCAAAGTAGACAAGTTGTTGGGGTCTTGCTCCCTTATTATAGTGAGGATTTGATTCCCGGTACTTGTGCCCATCATCGCCCTTACAATATCCATTTGAGGTGGAGTCAACTTAGCATAAGCAACGTGCCCAACAAGACTTTCCGGAGGATCATGGTTGTGATAACCATTCATTACTTTCATTCTCCACAATTCATCTTTGCCTAGATTATAAAGAAGCTTGAACGGACAATCGGTCTTCTTTGAATGAGTATCGTAGATCCTGTCGGTCTTCTTTATAGGCTTATAACCCTTTCGTTCATGACTCTCACCCTTCCTACCGCACTCACAAATCATTTCAAACCTATTCCACCTTGATTGTTGACCGATAACCACTACGCACATGATCTCTTTTGCACGCACCTCAAGCCAAGCCTGTGCATCTTTCTTCTCTTTCCATGTCTAGACGAGAAAGTCACAACAATTACAAAACCAAACCAAACGGGATAAAATCGTAGATAAATACAAGTGTAGGAGGCATACCAAGTCAGTTAGATAGTGTGAGGAGGTATCGGGTCGCAAATATGAATCATATTCAACAACATCATCCTCGGGAAGGTCCCCAAAGGGTACAACCTACAAAGAAGATTGAAAACATTAGTCAACTAAATTGGAAAACTAACAACAATCGGTAGCTCGATGAAAAAGACAAACTACCGAGTAGTACAGGAAAGAATTACTCGGTAGCTAATTAAGCCACCGAATATAGATGAGGTTTGGCCAATATTCTGTACCAAAAACAAATATGAATCGGTAACCATTTGATCCACCGAGTATACATTCGGTAGCTTAGTAGTCTACCGAGTATACATTCGGTAGCTTATAAGTGATTTCGAGCGACCGAATGGTTACTTTATTGTGCATGTACGGATGGTGGTTGGGATATTCGGTGGCTCCATTAATGGCCTGGATCTACCGAATATTCTAACTGCAACATTCAAAGCATGCAAACTTTGATTTTTCATACGTCAATCAACCATTACAAGCTAATGGGTTTCAAATTAGAGAGCTACCTGATCATTTGGAGTCGAGTTCACTTCCTTTCCCTTCTTTGATTCTTGATTTTCTTCCAAACACTCTTGTTCATGACTTTTCTCTAGAATGGTAGAGTTCCAACAATCCATGGCTTCTTTAACGTAAGAGGAATTCGTAGCATGATCATCTTCAAGAGAAGAAGATTCACCCCGCTCAATCTCACTCAAAACAACCATCTCAACTTCTAAAAAAAAAACTTCTTCTTCTTTTTCTTCTTCTTCTTCTAACTCCCTCTCAAATGATTTTTTTTTTTGAAAAGAACTAAAGTAATCGGTGGCTAAGTAGCTAAATTAGTAATTAGGTTAGCTTAATCGGTAACTTGTTTTGAGTTAATCGGTAGCTTAATATGTGTGGGGGTATTTTAGACACTGAGATAAGGAATAGCCTAATTACACCCGGGTGATCGAGTTTTGAAAATTTTTCGAAATCTGCCCGGATTCCTTTGAGTATGCCCTGATGACGTGAGGATACTAATCTTCTAAATTTTACACTTCGAAATATTATTTGTTGGTGGGGGAAGCAGTACATGTCATATACTATTAAATACCATAATGTTCAACAAAGTACCAGAAGTCTAGTGGTAGAATAGTACCTTACCGCGTACAGGCGCTGCATATATATATAATAGTCAATGGTCGATGGATACTATTAAAAGGTAAATGAGAAGGATAAATATCATTATCTATAACATACATTTTTTTTTGAAGGAAAGGCCTGATTTTATTTATTTATATCATAAGTGGTTACAATAACATTGATACCCATGATACATAAGAGAAAGCCAAAAAACCAAAGAGTTCCAAAGCATGTAGGGTAATCAATATAGGATGTAAGTGCTAAAAGTGGATGCGCTGCAAGGGAGAAGTAGAGGACCATTAGCTGAGGGTAAACTTCCAAAAGTAACCAAACCAAGTGCCGTATTGCACTCACCAATAGTGACACGCGTGTCAAATTGGGAGAACTGGCTGGCCATCTATAAGAATGGCCTGTTTTTGAGAATTGACAGACCAAAAGTACCAGTCTGTCCGGTCCTTTGTAAAACAAAGGACGAAGCAAGTAACCCCTAAAACTATCACACCATAACCAAACCTCAACCAGAATCCTTTTCCACCACCATCGTAGCAGCAACACTAACGCCATGACAGACGTCTTCAAAGTAAGAAGAGCACCATCCAAGCAGACCAGAAAAAAACAGTAGAACCAAAAGCAGAACATAATGATAAGCAAAGACCACCAGCAAACAAGTTTCCACCACCCTGTGTTTTCCCCAATAAGTATCTCCGAAAAAGTGGTCGTAGAAACCGCCATCCCCGGAGCAATATTTAGAAGTCTGAGGTCCGCCATCTCCGAAACTAGCCTAAACGTAAGAAGAACAAACATACTAGTACGAAGAAACACATCTCCAAATGGGGTAAGTGGACAAAGCAGATAAGAGACAACCAGCCAGGTGTTGTCCTTTGTTTCCCAACCTACCCCACCCCTAATTTGAAATACACTAAACCCATTAAATATGTTAAAGTCTATCCAAAAACACTCCCTCAACCTTACGTGTAGTCCAAAGCACATAGGAATAATAATAATAGACTTGGTCAGTGAAATTTTGGCACGTAGTTTCCCTAAAAAAGCCACCTGGTGATAAAAGGTTGCACGCGTAAAACCACGATCTAAAACCCAAAATTGACTCCACGTAGTGAGAATTGACCCAACAATGCCTTTAATTTGAAATCCTCTATCCGTATATGTGGCAGTGGTGGGCCAGGTAATGCCAGAAAATGTCGGACCACGATTCAAATCGGAATCGGTCTCCGTGATCAGACACCAGAAATCAGCAGCCAAAAACCATCGAACCCAAATCGAAGTATAGATCCCACAATCATATCCTCCCCAGTCAAAATCCATGAAATTATTTGGGGTGGCAGTTAATTGCAAAAAGATTAGCCATGATCGGAACAACAGCAAACCCAAAAGATTCAGAATAAAACACCATAAGAGGAAAAGGGTTTGTACCGGATCTGGAAGAACAAGTTCTTCACAGTTGGTGAAAAAAGCGGCCGAAGTGCTGTTGAAGGACAAATTAAATTCAATAAAGGGGTGAAGAGCACGGGTTGAATTCAAGTCCTTAATGGGTTGTTCAAAAACACGATTGAAACTCATAAGCAGTGATGGTGAAACTAGTATGAGAACTAAAGGGAACCTGCTAGCTGAGGAAATTATAACGGCTGTAAAAGGGCATAGAAAGCTAAGGCTGAAACGAAAAGGTTGCAGAATAGGTTGCAAAAGAGCCAAAGCAATCAACCATGGGTGTTTATCAGAAAGAGTGAGGATTAGTGTAAGGGGGGTGGTAAAAGGGGCAGTGGATGAAGATAGTTTGGAGGTGGTAAAGGTGATGAGGACTAAAAGAAAAACACTAATATCTAAACAGACTACTACTAGACTTAAAAGGAAATCAAATGGGGCAACATCATCAAGAGGAGGTGGTCATGAACCGGAGGAGGCCGATGCAAACCCATTGAAATTTGCATAAAGAAAACAGAAAAACCTAAACAGACAACTACTAAAGTGAGAGAAGGGGTTGGAAAACAATCAAATCATCAGCCTCCTCATCAGATTCCCCTGTGTCTTCTTCCATGGATGATTATTGAGAGCAGAGGGTTGAATTGATGAAGGATTGAAGGTTATTAATGGCGAATCAGTGTGTAAACTGGTTTGAATCGGTTGTCTCCCAACTCGCAGAGCAAAACTGCTTTCAACCCCTTGATTGTATTTGTTGCAGAAGAAAGTGAAGATGAAGAAACAGCAAGAGAGATTTAAAATAAAGCTTGGGTTCAGAGGATTAATGGTGACTCGTTATAGATTTGGGTTAACTCGTTTTCGCCCGATTCACACTCTCTCGTTTTTTCTCTCTTCTATAACATACATGAAATGTTTACAAAAACCAGTTTATTTTGTTTAACTTCTTGTAATAAGGAGTTTGACTTTGTACACCCTGGTTAACCCGGGGTGTAACATTCCTCCCCTAGATATTGGTTGGTTATTTAACCTTAGTTAGATATTTTTTAATACTTTTTGAATATTATAATTACTAGCTCAAAACCGAATCCCCGATTCCCCATCTCTTTACTTCTCCAATCTATTTCTAACTTCCATTTTCCTTAACTTCTTCGGTGCTTCTCCATTTTCATTACTACTACCTTACTACTGCCCAAATACTGATTTTGATTTTATTGCTTTAGTTCACCATTTTTCAATCTTCATACGGTATGATTTAATTTGATGGTCTAAACTTTGTTGATGGAGATGGAATTATACTTTTGGAATTCATTCTTCTAAACAATTTTGGGTTCTTCTCTTTGAAATTAAATTATATATAGCAGAGGAAGATTAGATAAGAATTGGGTTGTTGATTTTAGACTTTAAAAATGATTGAATCCATCGAATTAAGATTTAGTATGAGAAGGTTGGACTACCCTGTTTGTTAGATTTCGCAGCACCGAATAATTTGTGATTAAGATGGAAGGTTGTTTGTTTCATTTGCATACAAGATTGTAAAATCTAAACTTATTGATCTGGTGTTCAATTTCGATCTGTAATACTGTATGAAGGTAGAGCATGGTACAAGAATAAAAAGTTTGCAGAAGATGAAGATAAATTAGAATATCTTATTTTTCTTAATGTGGTGGGGTATGAGGAGTACGACTTTGTACACCCGCGGGTCTACCAACTGCTGCAATGCTTAAAGGATTCACAGTTTCTGGACTCGTAATCACACTTCCAAGAAGAGTAGGGTCTTCAAGAAGTAAATCCGTAAGTCTATGAACTTGACCGCTCTTTGCTGCCTCATAGAGCCTAACTAGACTGGGATCCATCTTCTAAGTTCTTGGATGTGTTTTCTTTCTTCTCTCTGTTTTCTTCTTCTTTGTGTGTCGAACTATCAGATCAAAAATTTTGAATACAAGATAGATGAGAATGATGAAACCCTTTAAATTTTTTGAGTTATTTAGCGTTTGGGTCCTAGATTTTGATGTGGTAGAGGGTGTGGGTTCTAAGTTTGTCCACTTTAGTGTTCTATTTCGATCTGTAATATGAAGGTAGAGCATGGTACAAGAATAAAAAGTTTGCAGAAGATGAAGATAAATTAGAATATCTTATTTTTCTTAATGCGGTGGGGTATGAGTTTGTACAAGTAGCTCATAATGACGGTTAACCAAGGGTTAGATAACAACCAATATCTAGGGGAGGAATGTACACCTCGGGTTAAACGAGGTGTACAAAGTCGCACTCTGTAATAAGCTAATCTTTTTATTAAAAAAAATTGTATTTATGAGTTAAATAGCGAATTAAATAGACAATGAATTACGCCACTTCTTAGTTTGAGTTTACTTTATTAAATGGATCTTCAATCTCTACACAGATTAGGAAAAATATATGTTTTTTTAATAATTATATGTGATACGTGTGGCATCACATACACTTAGATATATATTTGATGTCAGATAGTTTACAATAACCTGTTTCATAAAAAATATTAATTAAAACAAAGGCTGGATTAATGTTAAACAAATTATTTTGACAATTAGTTCTTGATCCATTCTGGGTTAATAAAACATAAATTGACTTGTATAGTAACTAAAAATTTTATGAGAAAAGAGTCATTGAAAATGTATTTTTAACAAGATTAAATATGGTGTTAAAACCGTCAAATCCCGATGCAAAAATAAACACAATTTTCTCGATAATATCGCTCCTAAATCGGTACTTAGATCGACCCTATACCCATTAAAAAAATCTAGAAGTACTATTAGTAGTCTAGTCTATGTTAGGGAATTGTCCGGTCAAACCCACTAGCGTTGGTATGTCAAGCTAGTTGTCAGTTTTAGGTGTCAAAACTCAATTCTTGATTTAGCCTACTAGAGTTTAGATTTCGGAATTGGGATATAAACAAAGTAATAGAGACCTTGAAGACGAAGACTGTGAAGACAAAGAAGACATCAATTATTCTTCATCGACAAAAGATTAGAAGGAGTTATGACTTTTATGGAAATTCTTCTATTCTACTTTCTCTATTCTTTCGAAATATAGTCGACTACTTTAGTAGTGATAATAGCGATTGAGATCGTATTCTTGTCTAACGTGGCCTTGTGTCATGACCAGTGTTTGTTCCCACAAATATTGTGAGTACAAGAATGAATGAGATAGATTCGGTGTCATGTGTCCATTACAATGGTTTGCTTGCAAACTGTTAGTTGGATATGGATGAATCTAAAGGAGTACTCTTGAGCAAAGAGTCCATGGATTACAGCTGAGGACGTACACACGTCTAAGTCCTGGTAAGCCCAGAACTTCCAGCGGAATCCAGAGTTGACGAAATCTGACAGGCGGACAGTTCACGAACCGGTTCGCAAACCAGAAACTCGGATTTCTTCTGAGTTCAAAAGTGACTGAACATTTCGCGAACCGGTACGCGAATCAAATGTTGGTTACTTTGCTGGTGTCAGATTTAGTGGATATTCTTTCAAAATTTCACTTGGGTCAAACTCTAAACTCCTTTATCTCTTAGATGGACTTGTATATCACATAATATCTTTTGTGTTCCATCTAACGATCCTCAATGAGTCAATAAGATAAGATTATCTCTGGTTTGTTGGATTCTATCTTGAAGTGTTTTTGAGCTAACAAAACACTTGGCAGATAATGATAAAAAGAATTCCAATTGAGATTAATCTCTATTACTTGGTTATCAAGTTTAGGGTTTCCTTAACTTGTGGGACAAGTAATTGATTGCTTTATTCCAAAGCAACCTATCTTATTGAATGCTATAAATAGAGGTGTCTATGGACAAATACTGCAAGCATCAAGCATACTTGAAGGTCCCTAGGGAAGGTAGCGTAAACTCTTTTCACTTCGGTGAATGCTTGTTGTGGTATAGTCATCCTCTATAGATTGCAGCTCCTCTGGGAACTCCCTACGACTATAAAAAACTTCTCTTGAGAGTTGGGAAGCACAGGTGGATTGATACCTTCGTGGTTGAAATCAGATTAACCTGTAACCTCAGTAACCTATCTTAGTTCTTGTCTATTCCTTAGTCCGTCTCTTCTGCTATACGGTTATTCAAGAACTGATACGTTACACACAAGGTTGAAAGGTAGCAACGCACGGCTGCACTCGGTGTTGTAAGACCTAGTTAGCTCCAGTTATACAAGTTTCTTAAGTGATTCTTCGTGTATAACTGAGGTAGAGATAAATTGGGCATAGCTTACTCGGTTTGCTTGTCAGCCCTGATTTGTGAAGTAGATTTCCGTATGACCTGGATTTAACAATCCGAAGGAAGTCAACTTGTGTGTGGTAAACTGATAGAGGACAGTTAGACCATACGTCAACAATTAGGTTGCAAAGCCAGTATTGTTGTACAAGCCTTTCACATCGGTCAAAGAAACTCCTAGGCCTGTAAAGGACGTCAGCTGGGGGAATCAAGTGCGTGACGATCTGTGGGGGATCTAGAGACGTAAGGAGCGCGACAGTAGCCAATTCGCTTGGAGGGCTTGAGTTGGTCTCTGCTACATCCCAGACCGAAGTCTTATAGTAGGATAGCGTTTGTAGTCAGTTTGTACTGGGTGGTGTTCAATCTGGACGAGGTCCCGAGGTTTTTCTGCAAGGCAGTTTCCTCGTTAAAAAAATCTCTGGTGTCTTGTGTGCTTTTACTTTCCGCATTATATCTCTGATCATATAATTAAAGCACCAAGTAGTACGTTATCCAATAACTGTAGAGTTTAACTCCAAAATTCCAACTTTGTAGAGTTGATCACCAAGATCACAACTCCAGTTATTTAGGTTTGGATATTGATTTTTGAGATCGTCCAAACCTAACCATAAGACTCACGAGCCAAAACGAAAAGTTGGTTGTATTTCGGTACCCAACCTTTTTCAATTGGTATCAGAGCAGGTGAACACATTAAAGACGTAACTGTCTATGTTTATCTAGGCTTGTGAGTTATGGATCAAAGCGTAAGAGCTTGTAACGTACCACCAAAGTTCGATGGCACAAATTACCTATGGTGGAAGACTGCAATGACTTCGTTTTTGCAAGCCCGAGACTTCAAAACTTGGGTTTCTGTCGTGAAGGAATATATACCACCAACTGTTGAAGTTGATGGTAAAACTGTTCCCAAAGACATAGCGGTTTATACAAATGTGGAAACACTCGCTGCTAAGCAAAACTATGATGGGCTTAATGCTATCATTCATGCAGTTACACCTGATCTCTTCCATCACATAGCTACATGTGAAACCTATCACGAGGCTTGGAAAAGATTAAGGAACGTATTCGAAGGTAATACAGCAGAGAAATAAGCTAGACTTCAAAATCTCATGTCTGACTGGGAAAACCTTCTAATGCTTGAGGATGATACCTTTGAGGAATTTAATCACAAATTGTCTGAGATAGTAAATGCCTGTCACACATATGGTAAAACTATTCCGGAAAGGGACATTGTGAGTAAAATTCTGATGTCATTACCCTCAAGGTACGAATCCAAGAAACATGTCATCCAAGAAAAGCATGGCTTAGATATAACAAGAAGTGACCTTGTTGCCAAACTGAAAATCTTTGACCATAAAAAACAATCTGGTCAAAAGAATACAGTAGGCCTGAAAGCCATGAAAACAGACTCAGCTCACGAGACAGATGATGAAGATAATGATTTATCATTATTTATTCAACAGGTGAGAAGAGTTCTGAGAGGTAGGAAGAGGTACAATAACCTACCCAAGACAAAATGCAAAGATTAGGATAATGACAATGAGCCACAATGCTTCAAATGTCTTGGATTCGGTCACATGTCTCCCGAATGTCCAAATAAAGACTATTGTGGAAAGGTCAAAGCTTTTGATGCTACACAAAAGCAAAATCCCGTAAAAGAGAATGTTGAAAACATGACTCTCTTTGTTGTACATCAGGAAAGGTCCCCACCCAGTCCTGATTATGAGAATTCTGTAACGAGTTCTTCATCTCTAACAAACAAAGGGTATTTAGTTACCAAGTTACTTGAAGAAAAATGTCGAATTCTTGAAAAAGAAAAGGAAGAACTAAGTAGAAAACTTTCTTCGACACTTCAGAGAGTACAATTGTTGGAAAGAGATAAAAAATGGGATTCGGATCTACTCAAGAAATTGAGCAAAGGCATTAACACACAATGTCTTAAGATCAAGAAACCCAACCTGGAAAAGAAGAAACCTTCTCAGACAAAATCCAAGTCTGATACTTCTAAGAAGTTAAAGCCAGGAAGAAGTAACTCTCCACAAAAAGGTGGCAGAAATACTCATAAAGCACATTCATCCAGTCTTAAAGAATGTGACCATGAGAGAAAAACAGGTAAAGGTCATCCTGTTAAGTCTCATGGAAAAAGGGTTGAACCACAACCTGAGAGAAGAAATTCTTTCAAAAGACCGGTACAGGTATGGGTTGAGAAAGGGAAGAAGGAGACTGGTCCTTTTTATCCTGTAAATTAAAGAGCTAGTCAAGGCCCATATCAAAACTCCTATCACACTGGATGTGATAAAGGAGGAAAACCGAGAAGTAGAGGTGCAAAATCAGGTTCCATTGATAACACCTTGAAAATAGCAGAAAAAGAAAGAAGCTGATATCCTTGTCACCAAGGACTTCAGTATCCTCTTCTCGCTAAAATCCTAAGCGCAGTTATGTTGTTAAGATAATCCTGATAACAACAGAGACACTGCATAGGGATTTATGGAGACTGCAAAGGGGATGTCAGACAGAAACTCTGTCAGATTGCCTTTCGGTTCCCGAACCGGTCGGGAAATTTCTGCGACTCCAGAATCGTGTTTGATGTGTATCTTAAAGGAGAGATTTTATCTCATGAAAAACCT
>JAJJMA010083149.1:27725-47068 GCA_023529015.1 Papaver nudicaule
AGCAGTTGGTGGTAGTGGTGCTAAAGCAGTTGGTGGTAGTGGTGCTACAGATATTCAGAAAGTTTTATTGAAGAACTTGGATGGTGATTTGATTGCTAGGGGTACACTTTGTGTGGGTGAGCAGGGACTAATCTGTCACAGCGTACCTGTTGCTGAGTCGAATTTCAAAGTGGTGCTGGATCACATTTACCTGCCAGAAGAGCCCACCATCAAAGCCAACAAGCTTGCTAGGAAATTTAAAGAAGTTGGAGTTGGAGGGTTTTGTGTTCATCCAAAGAGTAACACGACATTTCATTAGATTGGTCGCCGTGTTTTTTGAAGATGTCTGCCATTATCTTGGTTTATAACTGACTTACTTTTATGGCTTGTTTTTTAGTTTGCTAGACCTATTAGGCAGCTGTGCAGGGAGACTTTTATGCAGTTCCTTTTTTTGGTTATCAGGGAGCTTGTTTTTTAGTTTGCTAGACATGTTAAGTTATGATGCAGTTTGAACTGGTTCATTTTTTGGGTTATGTAACAGGTTGAACAACTAGCTAACTGCTTTGGTTAACTGCTTGAATATATATATATGTTTTGGTTATGTCTATATTGGTGTGTGACAGGGAATGGATGGGATATTGCAGGTTTTGGGGGTACCAGAAAATTACAGGGTATTGTGCCCTGGGAATTGCAGGGCAGTTTGAATTTTTTTTATAGTAAATCTAAGGGTAGCAACGAAATTTTGACTGTTTCCAGTTTAGATGTTTACACCCCACAAAATTATGCCTTAAAGGTTTTCCACCCCTAGACGATGAAGCGTGTTAAATTCGCGTGTGACATCAACCTTAAGCGTGCTAAAGTGGCGTGTGCGATGGATCTCTTATCCATTTAGGTCTCTTATCAACCTTTATCCCTTCATTTTTTAGTTTTTATTTTTTCGTTTCTCTACGAGAGAGAAGTTAGGGTTTGAGGGTGCGAGAGAGAAGTTAGGGTGCGAGGGTTTGAGTTTCATTTGCTTCATCTCTGTATTTGATTTTGATTTTATTTTAACATCGAAGAAAACGTTTTGAGATGAAGATCGAAGAAAAAATTGTGAGAGAAAAATGAAAGTCGAGAGTTATTTTTCGTTTTCTTTTCTTCATAGTTAGGGTTCATCTGGTTTCTTTTCTTTTCATCTGGTATTGCGAAGACAAGTTAGGGTTCATCAGATTTGGTTTCTTCTTCAATCTTGTTGGTACCGTTTTGATCTTCATATTTGGTTTTAGTTAGGGTTCATCTGGTTTCTTTTCTTTTCATCTGGTGTTGCGAAGACAAGTTAGGGTTCATCAGATTTGGTTTCTTCTTCAATCTTGTTGGTACGGTTTTGATCTTCAGATTGGTTTCTTTTGATTTGATTTTATAAAAAAAATTTATTTGTTTTGATTTGAAATTTTATAAAAATAATTTGTGTTAATTTCTTAAATAATTTGGCTTGCTGTATAATTAACATGAATCACATGATAGATAAATTTGATGTTATAAAAAAATTAGGGTTTTCAGAAAGGGTTGAAAAATTAGGGTTTCCTGTTCATGTGTTTGTGTTGGTGGTTGTTGTTTGTATTTGGTCTTAATGTTTGCTGTTAATATCTGATTCATGCATGTTCATAGTTTTGGGTAATTCATGATTTAGGTTTTTGATTTACTGTTGTCTGTATGTTTGTATTTTGCAAATGAAATTGATATGATATGGGTCAATATGGTCTGGTGGTAAATATTGAGCTACTTCTAGGCTCATTCTCTTCTAAAATGAGAATTTTGTCGTTAACTTAAAGGGATTCGGCACCCTACCACTAGACTGTATTGCCTAATTGATTGATTTCTGTCTTTTCTTAAGTCATACAAATGCTGTTAACATCTGGATAATCTGTTGTGTGTGAGTTTGTTTCTGAGTTTCAGTTAAATGAAATTGATATGGGTCAATATGGTCTGGTGGTAAATATTGAGCTACTTCTAGGCTCATTCTCTTCTAAAATGAGAATTCTGTCGTTAACTTAAAGGGATTCGGCACCCTACCACTAGACTGTATTGCCTAATTGATTGATTTCTATCTTTTCTTAAGTCATACAAATGCTGTTAACATCTAGATAATCTGTTGTGTGTGAGTTTGTTTCTGAGTTTCAGTTAAATGAAATTGATATGGGTCAATATGGTCTGGTGGTAAATATTGAGCTACTTCTAAGCTCATTCTCTTCTAAAATGAGAATTATGTCGTTAACTTAAAGGGATTCGGCACCCTACCACTAGACTGTATTGCCTAATTGATTGATTTTTGTCTTTTCTTAAGTCATACAAATGCTGTTAACATCTGGATAATCTATTGTGTGTGAGTTTGTGTGCAACAAATATGTTAGATATCATTTGTTATAGTTTGTGTGCAACAAACATCTGCCTAATTGATATAGTCATATTGATTTCTGTCTTTAGATATCATTTGTTGTAGTTTGTTTTGCATATGTTATACCTTAGGTGATTATATAGTTGATTTTGGTTGTCTAAATGATAGAACAGCAAATTATTGTTCTCATCAGGACTCCATAAATCTTCTATGAAGATGGTTATCACTTGCTAGTAAAGAAGTAGTAGAAGGTTTATGGAGTACCTTGATGAGTGCGCCTTTTTGTTGTATCGCCTATTTTGTTGAATCTTCTATGATTCTACTTCTTTCATTATTACTTGTGGTAGTAAAGAAGTAGTGGCAGCAAATTGTCGCGTGCTCCTCAACACTCAAACCTTCTTCTTGCTTTTTTTTTATCACTTGCTGGTAAAGAAGAACAAGAAGAAGGTTTGTAGGTACAAGGAGTGCGCCTTTTTGCTGCTTAGGTAGTAAGTCGCAGCAAATTGTTGTTCGCGGCCAACCGGCCAAATCCTCTACTACTATCATTATAACTTTGTGGTAGTATAGAAGTAGAGGGTTTGGCTGTTTGTGGCCGTGTGCGCCTTTTTGCTGTTTAGGTAGTAAGTCACAGCAAATGATTGTTCTTGTGCACCCCAAATCATGGACTTTTAGATGTTGTTTCTGAAGTTTGATTGTGTGTAAAATTTCAGATATGTCAAGTGTGGCTGATAAGAGGTGGATGACTTTTAGTCGCAAGTCGAATACATACATACAAGGTGTAAGGTCATTCATTTCTTTTCTCTGCAACAAAGGTGGAGGTTTGTTCTCATGCCCTTGTGTTGTTTGTAGAAATGGTAAAAGATTGAAGTCAATTGATGAAATAGATTATCATTTGCTCAAAAATGGAATGCTTCAGACTTATACGATCTGGAGTTTTCATGGGGAAACCTTAGGAGTAGGACAACATAGTCATAACATTACTACTCATACTGTGGATGTCGAAAATGTAGCGGATAATGTATGTTTAGCTGATGAGAATGTTGATTCTGGTGTCAATATTGAAGCAGATCCTAATGTAGGTGCATATGAGAATGTTAGGTTACACAGTAGGAAAGAAAGAAAAAAATCTGCATATGAGCGTGCTAGAGAACCGTTATACCCTTCATGTTCTAAAGGAAAGACAGCATTGTATGCTGCTATTAAACTCAATAACATAAAGACCCAATATGGGTTTTCTGACAATGGTACTACTGCTCTCTTAGAATTGATGAAAGAGTTGCTTCCTGATGAGAACACATTGCCGTCTAAGTACCCTGACATAAAGAAAATGATCCAAGAACTAGGTATGGATTACATAACATATGATGCATGTGTAAATGACTGCATTTATATTGGAAAACTGAGTCGACATTGGTTAAGTGTCCGGTTTGTCAAGAACCTAGGTATAAGAAGGTTTTTAATGATGAGAGGAAACTTACACAAGTGGCTCAAAAGACTTTAAGGCATTTTCCGTTGATTGCGAGCCTGCAAAGGTTTTATAGTGTACCGTGGATAGCAGAGGCATTTCTGTGGCATTTCAAAGCAAAGTCAGATATTAATGTGATGCGTCATCCAGTCGATTCTTCGGCTTGGCGATGCGCAAATAACTTTTCTCCTAAGTTTGCCAAGGAACCAAGAAATGTCACACTTGGGATCTCAACCGACGGCTTCAACCCAAATGGATGTTTTGGTGCAAGTCACAGTTGTTGGCCAGTTATTCTGTGTCCGTACAACCTTCCTCCTTCTTTGTGTATGAAAAAAGAGTTCTCGATGTTATGTTTGTTAATATCTGGCCCAAAAGCACCAGGTAGAAGTTTACTTCCCTTCATTTCTTTGTTTCTGCAAGTTCTCTGAAAATATATTCTGAATTTTTGCATGTTAACATGTATGTGTAGGTAAAGATATTGATGTTTATCTACAACCACTGGTAGATGAGCTCCTTGACCTGTGGAATAAAGGTGTAATGACATACGACTCCTCCAGCAAGTCTGAGTTTCTTTTAAAAGCAAGACTTTTGTGGGCTATTCATGATTTTCCAGCTTTGGGTACGTTATCTGGATGTGTGACTCATGGTTATTATGGGTGTCCTACTTGTGGAGAAGGTACAGTTGCTGAATGGCTGCCTTTCAGTAAGAAGATATGTTATATGGGTCACCGGAGATGGCTGCCAGCGAAGCACAAATTTCGACTTGATAAATCAAATTTCAACGGATCGGTAGAGCATGGTGAAGCTCCATGGCCAATGACAGGAGAAGAAATTAAAGATAAGGTAGCAGATATCACAATTAAGAAGGGCAAGGGGAAACAACCAGCAACAGATAAGAAACGTAAAAGGAAAGCGGCAGTGCAAGATGAAGATGTTGCAGATGATCACACCCTGTTTTCTCGCAGGTCTATTTTCTTCATGATTCAATGTATATACTTTAATTATATCTCAGAACTTATACGTATAAAACATACTTATTTATTTTTTTATTTTCTTGCAGGTCTATTCTATATGATTTACCGTATTGGGCAGCACATGTGGTTCAACATCAAACAGATGTCATGCATACCGAGAAGAACATAACTGAGCATATTCTCAACACTCTGATGGGAAGTAGCAAGTCCAAAGATGGTCCTAATGCACGTAAAGATATGGAAGCCATGGGGATTAAAAAGAAGATGTGGTTGGGTGCTGCTGATCCCAAGACTGGTAAAGCAACTATTGAAGATGGAACTTTTGCGATGACGAAGAACGAGAAGATTCAATTTTGTACTACTCTGAAGAACTTAAGTGTGCCCATTGGTTTCTCTTCCAATCTTCGCATCATCGTTAGCATTACTCCTCCCGAGCTCAAGAATTTCAAGTCTCACGATTACTATGTTGTGATGCAAAATTTGCTTCAAATCCTGGTTCATCTTGCGACTTCACTGCCTAAGGATCTACGAATTGCTCTTCTGCGTATAAGTATTTTTTTCAAAATTTTGTGCGCCAAGGTTATTAACAGAGAACATCTTGTAAAAGCTAAATCTAGTTTGGTGGAAGCATGTGTGTATTGGAGAAACACTTTCCTCCGTCTTTTTTGTTATTAGTATTCACTTGATGGTGCATCTGGCGGATGAAGCTTTAACATGCGGTCCTGTCAGATTCAGGTGGATGTATCCGTTTGAGAGGTAAATGCCATCCTTTTCTCTTTTTAGTTTCTATTTTCTTGATTTGGACTTGTACTGAACCCTTGGCTTACTGAGTTTTGTAGGTTAATGAAAACTTTCAAGAATTTGGTGCGTAACAGAAGGTACATTGATGGCTGCATTGCAAGAGGGTATACATTACGCGAAGCTAGCTTATACTGTATGGAGGACCTGACAAAAGATGGTGACGGTACTCATAAACATAGTCGACAGGCCTTTCTGGATGACGACGATGAGTTTGCAGATGAGATGTCGTTGAGTAAAAGTAAAACAGTTACTTTAACTGATGTACAGTTTGAACAAGTGCGCAAATGGATTCTGTCCAAGTATGTGGGATTAGACGAATGGGAAAGGTATATATACTTCTTCATTACTTTCTCATGTTTAATGTTATGGCATTGTATACATTTTTGTAATTCTGAAAGCATTTAATGTTCTAACACAATGAGTTGGTGGATGTCATTGTAGGAAGTATGCTGCTTATGTCGACAGCTCCAAAGATGATACCGTAAAGAGATTTCATATATGGTTACGCGACGAGGTATAAGCTTAAAAGTTGTTTATAAAGTTCTTCCAAATAGTTTAACCCAGTAAGTGATTAACTGATTCACAAATCTTCTTTTTGCAGTTGATGGCAGCCAAAGAAGAAAATTCAGTACTTTGGCGACTAGTGCAAGGACCCCAGTTCAAGGCTACGTCGTATAAGAAATACCAAGTGAACGGCTATATCTTCGCTCCAAAAAGTTACGAGGAGGGAAAGGTATGTCAAAACAGTGGTGTGTGTATGAAGGCCTTTACAAAACAGAGAGCAAAATCCTCTGACCTAAACTACAAGGAAACAGAAATGACCTATTATGGAGTTGTTCGAGAGATTATTGAGTTGAATTATGTGGATTTTGAAGAAACGGTTTTTTATTGTGATTGGGTCAAAGTTGAAGATAGAAGTCATGGGTACAAAATTGATCCTAGCTCAAAGGTGATAAAGGTCAACTTGTCTAAGTTGAGAAGCAGAGATACATTGCGTGACGAGCCTTTTCTTCTTGCCTCTGAAGCGTCGCAAGTGTTTTACGCACCGGATGTTTCTGACATTGGATGGTCTGTGGTAATGCATTCTGCGCAAAGACTAACTACAGCAGTAGATGATTTTGAGGTTCCAACTGTTTACCAGTCAACTTTTACTGACAATGAGACTCTGGAAAATCTTATTGCTGTAGCTGAGGTAGCTTAAGGTAATGTCTCCTGCCTCTCTATTATCTTTCTGTTGTTTCCTTTTTCTGGTTCTTTTTGCAGTTACCTAACCTTCAATTTTTTAACTGTAGTTGGTAGAAGATTGACAAAGGAAATCTTATGGGAAGGTACCTACTATCAGGCCGAAGAGTATTACAGAACCAGGTACTGAAACTAGCTAGGTCTTATAGAACAAGAACACTGAGTAAACTTGAAATATTGTCTGAAACTAGCTAGGTCTGAAACTAGCTAGGTTTCGTTATTATAAGTTCTGTTTTTTTGGCTAAGTGTAGCACCAAGTTAACTTGAAATATTGTCTAAGTATGAAATATTGTGTAAGTATGAATGAAATTTTGGTATTGAATATCTTTGAATGAATGAAATTGATTCTATGAATGTATGATTGGGGAATTGGGGAACTGTAGGTGCAGGGGAATGGGGGAATTGCCCAGGGCTGGTAAACCAGGAAAATCGGCTTTTTGTTTTCTGTTAAAACTTTAGCAACGGTATTTTACCATTTATATTTTCAGGGAAAGTTGGTCTACATTGACCTGGTCAAGGTTTAGCAACGGAAGAATTTATGTTGCTAAAATTTCCCCGGCAAGACGAAGTCGGTCTTCGTTGACCTGGTCAAGAGTTAGCAACGGAAAATTTTACGTTACTAAAATTTCCTCGGCAAAGGGAAGTCGGTCTTCGTTGACCTGGTCAAGGTTTAGAAATGGTAATATCGTCGTTGCCGGCTAAAATAAGAAACGGAAGTTGGGCCGTTGCTGCAAAATATCCGAAACGGACATTGGGCCGTTGCTTATTGAAATCAGAAACGGACGTATAGCCGTTGCTGGGAAATTAAAGAAACGGAAAATGGGCCGTTGCGGGAAAAACCCAGCAACGGCAGAACTGGTCCGTTGCTAGTACCGTTGATATCCATGAGACGCAACTGTAACATTACCGTTGCTAAAATTCGTCACACCATGAATCGCAACGGCCGGCCCCCGTTTCTAACACTTTTAGAAACAGATGAGCACCGTTGCTACCCCCCAAAATTGGTGTAGTCAGTAATTGATTGCTTTATTCCAAAGCAACCTATCTTATTGAATGCTATAAATAAAGGTGTCTATGGACAAATACCGCAAGCATCAAGCATACGTGAAGGTCCTTAGGGAAGGTAGCGCAAACTCTTTTCACTTCGGTGAATGCTTGTTGTGGTATAGCCATCCGCTATAGGTTGCAGCTCCTCTGGGAATTCCCTACGACTATAAAAGACTTCTCTTGAGAGTTGGGAAGCACAGGTGGATTGATACCTTCGTGGTTGAAATCAGATTAACCTGTAACCTCAGTAACCTATCTTAGTTCTTCTCTATTCCATAGTCCGTCTCTTCTGCTATACGGCTATTCAAGAACTGATACGTTACACACAAGGTTGAAAGGTAGCAACGCACGGCTGCACTCGGTGTTGTAAGACCTAGTTAGCTCCAGTTATACAAGTTTCTTAAGTGATTCTTCGTGTATAACTGAGGTAGAGATAAATTGGGCATAGCTTACTCGGTTTGCTTGTCAGCCCTGATTTGTGAAGTAGATTTCCGTATGACCTGGATTTAACAATCCGAAGGAAGTCAACTTGTGTGTGGTAAACTGATAGAGGACAGTTAGACCATACGTCAACAATTAGGTTGCAAAGCCAGTATTGCTGACACAAGCCTTTGACATCGGTCAAAGCAACTCCTAGGCCTGTAAAGGACGTCAGCTGGGGGAATCAAGTGCGTGACGATCTGTGTGGGATCTAGAGACGTAAGGAGTGCGACAGTAGCCAATTCGCTTGGAGGGCTTGAGTTGGTCTCTGCTACATCTCAGACCGAAGTCTTATAGTAGGCTAGCGTTTGTAGTCAGTTTGTACTGGGCGGTGTTCAATATGGACGAGGTCCCGAGGTTTTTCTGCAAGGCAGTTTCCTCGTTAAAAAAATCTCTGGTGTCTTGTGTGCTTTTACTTTCCGCATTATATCTCTGATCATATAATTAAAGCACCAAGTAGTACGTTATCCAACAACTGTAGAGTTTAACTCCAAAGTCCTAACTTTGTAAAGTTGATCACCAAGATCACAACTCCAGTTATTTAGGTTTGGATATTGATTTTTGAGATCGTCCAAACCTAACCATAAGACTCACGAGCCAAACGAAAAGTTGGTTGTATTTCGGTACCCCTCCTTTTTCAGTCTTCTTCGTCAAGTCCCCAAGTCTTCAAATATGGATTACAGAAAATTTTAATTATGATTAGTTGATGATAAAAATAATGAACGAGTATTTCAAACAATGTGATCCATCACATGATGAGTTTTGCAGTGAATTTATAAACCCACCAATAAGACTAGGTGATCCAGTTAAAAGTGAAGCTCGTTAACACATGACTAATTATTTTTTTTCATCAATCAACTAACGAATCAATGGAACTCGATTTGATAATATCAATTTTGTCAATAAGAGATCCCTCTCTCTGATTCGCAAGATATATATTATTTTACACCCTTGATATCTTTACTTATATACTCTCTCCGTTTGTTTATTTTAGTCCTAATTGACAAAGTCAAGATATTAAGGAGACCAAGGGATTTCCCAAAGTATCCTTGAATTATTACCAAATCGACTAGTATTACAAAAAAATTTTAAGTTTAGTTTTAATAGGTAATTATGAAATAGGTAATGAAATCAAAAACAAAAATGGAAACAAGGTAAAAATAAATTTATCTTTTAACACTTGGACAAAATATAATTTCTCAAATATGGAATGAAGGATAAATAAAAAATATGTTGGTAATTTATTTCCTTATTATACAAATATGGTTTAAGATTTTATATATTAGGTCCCACTAAAAATATTTTTATAAGATAAAAGACAGGGGTATACTTGAGAGTTTTAGAGAAAAATATGTCTATAAACAGAAATAGGACATAATAAAAAAACAGACGAAATTAGAAATTATGACTGAAATAAAAAAAACAGAGGGAGTACTAAATAGGTTTGACTATGGTTCATAATAATTTTGAATTGACTTTTTATTAACAATATCAGAAAGGATAAAAATAGCCTCAAATAAATCAATATAAGATGTAAACTTGACGACAACAACATGAATCGGATGATCAATATACCGATAATCATGCCAAAATAATATATATTGATTGTGGTAAGCGTTTCATTTTGTCAATATTTTGTTCCAATTTTGATAGTCACAGAAGGGGCAAGCAAGTGAGAGACAAGTAAAGTTGAAAAGCTTAATGAGTCATCTACAAACATTTGGATGGGAGTAATCGAGAAGACCCTGCTGCGTTTGGCACCGATGGAATTGGAATTCCTGGGAATTCCAATTCCCGGGAATTCCAACTACCACCAGTCAGTTTAAGGTGTTTGGCATGACAGTTAAAATGGATGGAAAACTAGAATGGAAATCTAATTCTAGGTGTTTGGCATGGGTTGGAAAATTTGGATGGAAATCTAATCAAGCCAGAATTTAATCCCTACAAAACCATCTGTGGGAGTCGAACCCACAACTACATGGTTGAAAACCATGTGCTCTCCCATTTGAGCTAAGACAGCAAGAAAGGCATCACATCCGGTGGCAATTACCTTACTTATTTTTGAACAACTCCACGACTAACACCCTACTGTAAACATCCATTTTCTGGATACTAAGCCATTGACCAGGAATCTTTCTATAGGCGGATGAACTTCCCAGCCCACAGTCAGAGCTGAAATTAAAGCAAATGCATCATACATTAGTAAACAGTTGAATTTGCCAACACTTTTATAAGACTGTAAACATGCACAAACACGGATGAATAAGGATATGTAGATAAGAATGGAAACACAAAACTTTCCCATGCTTATTACCTGGACACCCTGTTTGTCTAGTATAACATATAGAAATTATGCGCCTAATACTAGAATACATTCGAGCATATACTGAGAGGAAGTTTCATAAAACCTTAACACTGAGAATTCATTCACATCAACAGTATATCACACCGCTTTAACAAGAACCCAGACAGAGATTAATGGGGTGTTATTACACAATAGAAGTCGGAGACATAGAAACAAATTGGCAAGTATTTGAGGAAAAACTAGCTAACTAAGCATAAATTGGCAAGTATTTTGCTCTTCCAATTTGTCCTGTGACCTCACTTTGAGGTGCATTGTACTCAAGCTACAAATATCAACACCAGAAATCTCAAAGATTGATTGTATTATATCTACAAGTCTACAACAGCACCACTGGATAGGATGATAAAACCCAAAACACAAACAACAAAGAATACAAGGGTATCAGTAACACTCACTTTCTTATCAGATCCTACTATCAAACCTAGAGCAGTTTCTTGATAATTACTTAACACTAGTTTACTCACGAAAGACAACACTTACCGTCAACAGATAGCCATACAAGCAAGAAACCATGGCAGAATTACTACAACACGAAGCCAGTATAACATCACATAAGTATATTGAAAACATTTCACACTTCTAAACATTTCACCCTAGTTTCCTCATGTCCTACTAACAATGATCATTTCATTCACAACCACACTTCAATCCCTGAACTCAATTTCATATTCAGTAAAACCAATTGCTACACCTAATCCCTGAAATCAATGAACATCCCTTCAATCAATTATATAGTAAACATCATTTTTCCCCCACATGCAATCAAACATTGGAGACTTACAAAATTGGATTACACAAGAACCTTAATTCAACACAAACATCTCAAATACACAAACACAAAATTGGTTGAGATATCTCACAGATTATCATCTTTTTTCTTCTTCTTCTCTATCCCGTTTAATCCATCTGTAAAACTGAAACCAAAAATTTTCCGTTAGGGTTTCTACTATAAACATCAAATAAACTGCACAATCAGTTAACTCAGTGAAATTAACACTAGGGTTTCGTTTAGAATCGATTATTACCCAACAAAATCAGTTTTCCTTTTCAAAAAAAATTCCTTCATCATCTTTGAACCCAAACCCTAACTGTAATATCTCAACAAAACCCTAAAAATCACTCTACTGGTTTCGAAATCACTCCCTAATACTTGAATCTTGATCAATTTAACTGGTTTCCTCCGAAACCCTAAGATCTGAACCCCTTCTCTAACTTTCCGTGAACAAAAAAAAATGGCGAGAGCTCTGCAATTGAGTCTTCGAGCTCTGTTGGTTTGTGAGAGAGGAGGTAGAAGAAGGTCGAGAGGAAGAAGAAGAAGGAAGAAGGAAGGAAAAGAGAGTTATATACGGGAGGAAAAGAAGGGAGGAAAACGAAATTCCAGGGGGGGGGTGCGATTTGGTTTTCCACTCGGGGAAGGAAAATGAATTCCATTCCCTCCTCCAATTCCACCCATTAAAATCGTGCCAAACAGCCGGAATTTCAATTCCCTCCCCCAATTCCACCCCCAATTCCATTCCCTCCTCCAATTCCACCTATTTTTGGCGTGCCAAACGCAGCCTAAATGATTCTGTATTGAGATCCATCATTTTTTAAACCATGTTAGATCTTGTAAAAAAAAAGACCTTGTCAATGGACCTTCCTTATATTTTATAATAGTTAATAGCATTAAACTATATTTATATTATAGTTCAATTGATTTCACTTTAAGATTGTTCATACTAGCCTGTTAACTATGGTTTGACGTGCAGGGGGCGCAACAATATGGTACTTAAAATGTGGATTGGCTTTCAAAATACATTAAATGTGTTTATGTCTGATTAGTTTGGAGAGCTTTATGAAGTATTCTCATATTTTTCTTAAGCATGTGAATTTTAAGGATCTACTTGTAGATTCTGAGAAGACAATTGGATTTATGATGCTTCCATTAAGGATTGCTATCGTAACATTTTTTTTTTTTTTGAAACTGGGGAAAACTTTATTTAAGTTGCGGAAGCAATTGCCGCAATCATGTCTGAGTTTACAATACTTGAAATAAAATCAGGTGGGTTGTGAATCCACTCTGATGACACACTAGACCTTCTACTAAAGTTAGCCAATTCATGGGCTGGCTTATTGCAATCTCTAATGAGATGTTTACATTTCCAACTATCAAAGTCTTTTAATTTAACAGCCGCATCTAAAAGCAAATCTTCATTTTCCCAAGCAATGTTGTTTGTGCTTCCATTAAAGAATTCCACAATACCCTTGAGATCAGTTTCAAACAACACACTCTTCAGTCCTAGTTCCCAGCACCATGTGACTGCTTCATGCATAGCTATGCATTCTGCTTCTTCGGCTGATCTGACTTCCCCAAGAAACCTTGCCCTGCATCTTGTAAACCCACCTGCAAAATCACGGAGTATTAGTCCAAGTCCAGCAAGTTTAGTTTCATTAGAGAAAGAGGAATCACAGGTAACAGAGAAGAAAGGAGCTGGTGGTAATAGCCAATGTGCATGTTTGGTTGGCCTAATTACAGTTCTATCTGTGTGTGCGTTATTGGCTAAGTTTTCCATGTATGCGTAGAAGTTCAGAGCGCTTTCTGCACAACATTTAGGACTCGCATTTCTCTGTTGGAATACCACTTCACATCTGTGCTTCCATATGAACCATGAAGTAATTAGGAATCTTCTTAACCTGCGTTCCCTAACTTCATGTTCTTCTCCCTGAATATTTAGCTCTTTCCATTCTTCAAAGAAACCAATAAAGCTGCTTTTTCCTGATCCTAGAACTAAACTTCCTTCTGGGATAAACATCCATACTGCCTTCGCAAAAGTACACTCAAACAGTAGATGATCCGTACTTTCTTCAGTATTTTGACATAATGGGAAAGTAGAGTTCACATGATCTAAAATTCTAGCTACCCTTGTACCTGTTGGTAAAATGTCCCTCAAACATTTCCATAAGAAGAACTTGACTCTTGGCCAAGTTTGTAGACTCCAAACCTCCATCCACTTTGTATCAGAATTCTGAACATATTCTTGCTGTTGTAGGTACTGAAAATTGAGTTCGTGCAGCTTATTATATGCAGACTTAAGAGTGAAATTCCCGTGCTTAGTTAGGCACCAGACGAGTCTGTCATTTCCATAATTCGGAATTCTCATGGATGTAATGAGCTGCACTGTATGGTTATCAAATAGCTTCCTTAGCAGCTGAATATCCCACTTCTTGGTTTCACTGATGATTAATTGCTTCACCCACACATAGCCTGTGAAGTTGTTTGCTAATGGAACTGGCGGCGCATCAAGTCCTAAAACCCATTTATCCTTCCAGATTTGAATGTGTTCACCTGTTCCCAATTTCCAGCAGCTATTATTTCTTACGAACTCAATACTGTCCTGAATTCCAGCCCATGCCCATGACCTCTTTTTCTTTGGCTTTGAATGAAGAAGATGCACATCTGGAAAATACTTTGCCTTTAGAGCTTTGCCCCATATCTTGTCAGTGTTTGAACAAATTCTCCAAGTAGCTCTAGCCATCATTGCTTCATTTAGAGTTTTCATGTCTCTGAATCCCAAGCCTCCTTTTTGTTTTGGTAGACAAAGCTTTTTCCAGGCTGTGAGACATAGGCCTTTACCTTTTTCTTTTCCCCACCAGAATTGAATTTGTAGTGAATTCAGTTTGCCTATAATTTCATCAGACATTTTGAAACAACTCATAGAATGTGTTGGTACAACATTTAGTACATGCTTTACTAACACAGTTCTAGCCGCTCCATTGAGGGTTTTCCTTTTCCACACTCCCAACTTTGACTTCATGTTGCTGACAAGATTAGAGAACGAGTGAGATTTTGCTCTCCCCAGGATGAATGGCAGACCCAGATATCTTTCATTTTGGTTCATCTTTTGCACATTTAGTACATCTGCAATCTGATTAGTGTCCCTAGCTTGCATGTTTGTACTAAAGAATACACTTGATTTCCCAAAATTTATTGTTTGTCCAGAGGCATTGCTGAAAGCTTCAATGATCTCCAACAGATTATTGACATTACGCATATCAGCTCTTGTGAATAAAAGGCAGTCGTCCGCAAAGAATAAATGTGATACTGGTGGAGCTGTACGTGCAATTTTTATTCCTTGGATGAGCTTCTTGTGTTCTGCAAGAGCCAGCATTCTCGAGAAGACTTCCATCACAATAATAAATAAAAATGGACTTAGAGGGTCACCCTGCCGAATGCCACGAGTTGGTGTGAAAGCTTCACATGGACTTCCATTAAATACAACAGATATTTGTTTTGTAGTAATACACTGCTCGATCAGACCACAAAAGTCCTGTGAGAAACCCATTTTTGACATCACTGCTAACAAGAACTTCCATTCCAGGCGGTCAAACGCTTTGGACATGTCTAGCTTTAAAGCTAACAATCCATGTTTGCATTTCTTACTTTTATACTTCATAGTATGCACAATTTCTTGTGCTAAGTGAATGTTATCACTAATTTGTCGCCCTGAGACATAAGCTGCTTGCAGTGGTGAGATGATTTTTCCCATGACTTTCCTCATCCTGGTTGAGAGAAGCTTTGAGATGAGTTTGTAAGTAGTGTTGCATAATGCGATTGGACGAAATTCAGCTGGTACCTGTGGACTTTTGACCTTAGGAATGAGTGTAAGGTTTGTTTCATTCAATTCTTTAAGTATGTACCCTGTTCTGAAAAACTGTTTAACCATTGCACAAATACTCTCACCTACAATATCCCAATGTGATTGGAAGAAGCCTGGAGGGAAGCCATCTGGACCTGGTGCCTTCCATGGTTTCATGCTTTTTAATACACAATATATCTCCTCATCAGTTGGCATTTTCATCAGCTCTTCATTATCCTCAGAAGAAATATACTCCGGTATACAGTTTAGAACCTCATCATTGTCTTCTGGATTAGCTGTAGTACTGATGGTTTGGAAGTGATTAGTTAAGAGATTCTCCAATTCTATCCTTTCTGTACACCAGTTACCCCTTTGGTCTTTGAGAGCAGAGATGTTGTTTCTACTTCTTCTCCGATTAGCTGAAATGTGAAAATGCTTTGTATTTCGATCTGTTTCTCTATAAAACTCATCTCTTGACTTCTGTCCCCAGAAGTCATTGTGAATCTGTTGCAATTTCTCTATTTCTTCTTGTGTTTTTTGAGCTTCTAATATCACATCATCAGAACTTGGCTTCTTCTGAATGCTTTCTAGCTTCTCATGCAAATCTTTAAGGTTCTCTTGAATATTTCCGAACTTCTCTCTATTCCATCTTGCTAACTCTTTTCTAGTCCACTTCAATTTTCCTGTAACTTGAAAAGCTTCAGAACCTCTTACCCCCTTTTTCCATGCCATACTGATTTGTTGCTTCAATGTAGACTCACTCTCCCAGCATTGGAAATATTTCCATCCCTTTCTTAGAGTTATTTTAGCACCATCTGTATCAAGCAAGATAGGTGTATGATCACTACCTATTTGCGGTAGATGAAATAAGCATGCATCTGGAAAATGTCGTCTGCTCTCACCATTGACCATTGCCCTGTCTAGTCTAACTTGTTTTTTCCCTGTTCCACTGCTGTTGCTTGTCCAAGTGAAATGCTTGCCTATATAGCCTAAATCCTCCAGACCAGCATCTTCAATATCCTGTAACACTGACTGTGGTGTTTGAGAAGTATTAGAAGTATTGCTTGAAGTAGTTGCGCCATAGTTTACCCTTTCAGAAGCATTAAAAGTAACATTTAGGTCACCCAACAAGAACCAAGGTAGATTCATCTCATCCCCCATTTCTTTAATGAATTCCCATTGTTCTTTCCGCTCATTATGATATGTTGAGCCATACACACAAGACAGACATATTTCCGGCTTCGAAGGATTATCCTTAAATATGCAATGTATCATATTTGAAGTTGTTTTCATCACTTCAAAGTTGAACCCATCTTTCCACATTAAGACCAGTCCACCTGCAAGACCTATTGAGGGTATGCAAACATTGTTCGGATAATTGTATGGCCGTATGAGCTGTTTAATTTTTTCACTGGCTATCTTTGTTTCACTAAGGAAGACAACATCTGGATTATATAGATACATGAGGTTTTTAAGGTGATCCCTAGTTTTCTTTTTGTTGAAACCTTGACAATTCCATGCTAAGATTCTCATGTTGAATTGAGATCTAAGGTTCACAATATGCTGAGTACTAATTAAGATGATGTATCTACCTAAACAGAGATTCCTGTAGCTATGATAGTGATTGACTGAGATTATGTAGCTACTAAATGGAGATGAATGGCTATTAAGCAAATAATTTGCAGTTAACAAGGACTGGTGTATGCTTTCTTTAATGCATAAATATGATTCGTGTGCAGCTAATGTTGTATTGAGTGCAATATAATAAATATGATAGATATTATAAAGATAACAATCAATATAACAGAATCTATGTAAGAGACTAGACTTAAATGCAAAACAATTTAAGACACGATGCTTATTCCTACCAGCTTTAAACCAGACAATTAAAAGGTTTTATGAATGATTTAATGCAAATAGTGATGATGAGAAATAAATGCACCTATTAAAAACAAATCTTAAGGAAAAACTTAAAGACTTTAAATGCTGCGAAAGTGAAATGGGAAAGTTCAAAACAGGATTTATATGACAGAATTTAGTTACCTGATCTCCCCTTGGCGAGCCGGTTGTCCCCCCTATTCCAGAAGCTAGGTTCACATCCCTTGGGTTTGACATCACTGGTGTGAGTATAGGTGCATTCTCTGAGTTGTACAAGATGTTTGTAGACATACTCGCCGAGCTTGTATTGGTCCTGGATCTCTTGCCAAGCCTTGAATCTCCAATGTCCTCCTCCATAACAGTATCTTCCATTGAGCTAGAGCCAACCTCAGTTATTTTGATGCCGTCCTTTGGTGGCACAAAAACTGTGTTCTTAGTTGTCATTTTCCTTGGCTTGATTGCAGGAATATCAAACATCTTTGGCCTAAAAGTAGGCAGCTTCATATCTCCAAACCTTCTCGGTTTATCTTGGAGTTCATTCAAAACTTCAGCATTCTTAATACATTGAGCCTTGTTGTGAGGGGTAAGCACATAACATTCCTTACATATTTTTTGAGGTTGTCTCTCATAGAAGTACTTGTACCATTTGGTAGTGCTTGCAGCCGTGATGCTAAGGGCGCCCCTAATCATTGGTGTGCTCAGATTCATCTTGACACAAACCTTAAAACATTCACCTGCCTCTGGTAATCCCTCTGGTGGATCTATAGCCACTACTTCACCCATCACTTCACCCATTTCCTTCACAGCTTTCCTATTAAAATGTTCTGGTAGCAATAGTCTGAGCCATATCCAGAACTCATGGTGATCCCAATCCAAGTCCTTATATGATATTGTAGGATCATAAAAACTCACAATAATCAAGTAACCATCAATAGACCATGGTCTTTCTTCGAAAATCTTCTTCATAGCACTGAGTTTTCTTAGGGTAAAAACCACAAAATTCCGCTCCACTTCCAGAACAGATATGTCACTAGCAGGGATAAAAGGCCAAGTATTCCTGATATGCCTCATAAAATTCTTCTCAGTCATCCTAAAGGGAGAGAGGATTTTCCCAATCAGTTGGACCTCAACATCCTCTTCCTGAACATCTTCTTCTATTTCCTTTGCTTTTCCACTGTCCGCCATTGTTTCCTGATTCAGAATGGTATCCTTCAGCTTCATAGTGATTTGGGAAACACCCCTTGAGCTTTCCGATCTAGATGAGTTGTTTGCCTCCATTGCAATATTAGGGTTAGGTAGATAAAGTTTTGCAGAATATATTAGGTTTTGACGAGAGATTTGTGTAGGACTTGGTATTAATAGGGTTATGGGTTTCCTGTAACTTAGGAGGATCCCTAAATTTTCTGTTGACACGGTTGTGATTGGTAAGGTCATGAGCTGGATACTGTAGAAAATAGCTGCAAGAATAACGCAACATTTAATGCGTTTCCTTGTTTTGTAACAAAATTTTGAATTTTGAAAAATTCGAAAAAGGAGGGAGGATTGAATCGTGACTCGTACTTTAAACTCAGCCATGGAAAGATCTTCAAACATCTTCTTGTGTGCAACTCTGGAAACCCATTCGAGAAAACACCTAATAATCATAACTAAAACTAGTTGTGCACCAGTGATCACAAATGCATATACCCATACGGGATGTGTGGCAAACGCCATTAGGAAGGTTGGGAACAACCTGCAAACGCAAAGGAAGAGAAGGAAAAAGTTAGCTGTCCATATAGTTTGTTTTAGGAAAAAAACAGACCTAAAAGAGATGATAGTTCAGTTAATCAACTCTGGATTCCTGTAGAAACCTATGTTGAGGGACAAAGATTAATGAAGAAGAACATTAGAAATCTTTTTTCCACCTCTATGATGGAAGAATAAATACAATACATAAAATAAGATTCAGTGAAAAAATCAACTTGCATAAATGATATAGATCAGATCTCTGTGAAAAATTAAACTTTTAGTAATCTAATCATGTATGATTGCATAAAAAAACTGATTTAATGGGGATTTGAAATCATTTTTGAGACTGAGTTGATGAAACAAAATTTCGCCCGATTCACTAGCTCCGTTTTTC
>JAJJMA010083149.1:47168-73194 GCA_023529015.1 Papaver nudicaule
AATAGTGGAGGCGATTAGCTGCTAACTTGATCCATTTTGTCCTTTATCAGGAAGCAAAGATATCCTTTAAAAATTGCATTCTATTTTTTTGGCTTACTGCATATGCAAGAGCTCCAACAAGAGATTTACCAAGGAAAAATCAAACTGATATAATGGTGTCTTGTATGTTCTGCAATGAACCAGATACAAGTGCCCCTTATTTTTGCAGTGTATTTTTCTAAAACATTTGGATGACTTTTCAAGGGAATCTAGGCTGGCATTTTTGTAATGATTGTGGTTATTTCTATAGCTTTACAAGCCTGGTATTTGGCTAAAAAGAGGAAGGCAATGAAATTTAATCTCAGTTTTTATTATGTGGAGTATTTGGAAAGAGAGAAACTCAAGAGCTTTTACTAACATGATAATCAATGTGACAGGGGTTTAACCAAGCTACTTTTTTTTTAATATGAAATATTATATTAAAGGTTGTACCGAAGCCCACAACCTAAAATCTCAGGTAGCTAGGAAAATAAAAACAAAAAACAAAAAAATCCCCCTCCCCAATGCAATCGTGTTTCAAACTAAGGTCGTTGATATCATCACTAACGACTTTACCACACTGTGATATCTGCAAACTACTTATCTTGGTCTTTTGGTATTGAGGAATTTGAGCATGTAAAGTGCAGATATTATGCAGAATTGGTACAATTTATAATTTGATCCCCCCTAAGTAGTTTGCTGGCAAGATGAGGTGGAGCCTTAACCCGACACAAGAGGGACCTATTAGGATAGCCGGCAAGACCCAGCCAGATGATGTCTGATGGTTGGTAGTGAGAGGACTCTTAGTACCCGCTGAGGCGCTGGTTAAATAATTTTCTGAAGCAAGCTTCAACGCTCCCCAAGACAACAGAGCCCTCTTTTTGGCGAGGGTCAAGAGCATCCAACGCAAAGCGGTCTTTCATTCCCTTTTTTCGTCGTGGCACACACCGCCTGCGGGATAGTGAACATCGTAATTGCAGTTGCATACTCTTCTCTTTTCTTTCTTCTTTCGAGCTTGGAAGCTCAACGTAAGCGATTCATGTTTACTATTGATCCTTCTTGAGCATATTTGGTCTTTCCGATCTTTGTTTAGATTGTTACTACCCTTTCGTTCGAGAGGATACCTCTACTGTTTTTGTTTTTTGTTTTACCCTCTCTATTTTTATCAATAAATCTCTTTTCTGCCGATAAAAAAAAACTGCCATTCTTTGACCAAGTTTGCCTAGAAATAAAGGTGTGTCTTCTTTCTTCATGTATTTGATTTTTTTTAACTCAAAAAATAATTAGTATTTTATTATTTTTTATTTTTTTATAAAAAAATATTATTAATCATCATCAACTGCAAGAAGCTTACAAGAATTTGATGGGAGTCTAGCTACAAGTTGAGCTCCAATCCCTTTTTGAAGTACAACTCATATCCTATGGAAAAGGAAATCCCCCACTGTGACATTCGCATCATGGCTAGCCATATAATTGCACAATCTCACCCTTTTTTTTTTGATATTGCGAAAGCTGGAGCTGCACCCTTAACTGACTCCATCCAGTATGGCTGGCCATATTGCTAGAACCGATCTGCCTAACCCCAATACAAGTAATCTACTTCATTCATTTTTGTATCTGCCTCAAAGGGATCAATATTAGTTTTGACAATGATGTATCAATATTTTTATTTCATGTAAGTGAAAAGAAGAACAAAAGAGAAAGACGCAGAAAGGGAATTGATGAATCACTTTGGTATAGAGTTTCCAAGGCTAGTTATGTAAATTCAATGTGATTAATGGACTGAATCAACGTTTTTGACCATGTTGGTGGGTCCAGACGGAAAACCTAACAGAAACGCCATTTTTTATAATGACAACAAATAACGGCCGACATAATAATTAGCCTAAAAAAAGTTTCCCATTTTCGAAATTTGCCCTTTTCTTTTTTCCTGTTGATAATAACTATGATGTTCATGTTAACATTAATAATCAATAATCCATGAGGACCAGTAGAGGTAGCAACCGCTAAAAATATAAAATCAAGTGGCTTTAGAGCAAGCACTATGGTGCTCAAATGTAGACAAAATCACCACAATGTAGCCAAGATATGGGGGGGGGGGGAAGCAAGCACTATGGTCCATGTCTACAATTCAGCGGTTTCTGAGAAACCGGCAAAATAGGACATGCGGTTTCTCAGTAGCCGTTGAAGTCAAACGTTTACCTGACTTCTGCTGCTACTGAGAAATCACATAGAAATGTATTTTAGGCAGGAAACTGCATTTCCCCCTGATTCTATTTTCTTCTCCTCTCTTCTTCTGCTCATTTCCATATTCCTCCTCTTTACACCCATTTCGATTTCATGTTGTTTGAGGTAGATTCATGCCAAAATCTCCAAGGGTTTTGTTCAATGCTAGTTGGTAGTTCGATTGCCTAGTTCGATTGCGAATTCCATCCACAAAGTCATCTCATATAAAAAAATTAACTCTAGAGCTTAAGTTTCAATTTTTTTTTATGATGTTTGATTGATAGTAATTGCTAATATGCATGATGTTATGAATGTTGATACTAGTATGAATTTTTTTATGATTGTTGATATTGTTTTTGTGATAGTATGAAGGTTATGAATGATATGAATGTTATGATTCATGGTATTGATAATCTGGCCTTACAACGAACCATGTTTTTATGATTTTTGATTTGATGATTAAAATAATGCATCTAAATGTGATGATTATCATGTGTTGTAAGAATGGATATGAGTAGTAGAATGGATGAAATACTCCAAAATAAACAAAAAGTGTCGAGCAAATTGGATAGCAACCATGTTGCAAAGAAAAAAACACAGGATAACCCTTTACACACATATATATACCTAGATGAGGGTATGCAGGGTAAAGAAACTCAAGCAAATAGTCTTCAGTAATGTTGTTGCTAAAGAAATTATCCAACGTTGTGGTGTGCTTCTATATTTGATATCGACTATCCGAGTAACTGTCATGCAAGATTCATCAACAAGATAGCCGAGAGGTGGTGGTATACAACACATGATTTTCATTTTCCAGATATTGAGCTAGGTTTCACTCCGTGGGATTTCACAGATCTAAGCAGAGTAAAATTTGGTGGACAACATATTATTTTAACATCATGGAGTCTATTTTCCGCAATGTGATTTTCTGTTGCATTACGTTAAAGCTTCACAACCGAGTAATGCAAGCAGCAACATGAAGAAGAGGGAAAAGAAAGGCCAAGCTGAACCTGAACCTGAAGTTGTACGTGGAAGAACTCGAAGAACCTCAACAAGAAGAAAATGAAGATGAAGTTGCGGAAGTACCCAACCCTAACCCCACCTATTTACAGAGAAGTGAATGATGAAACAAGGGAAGATTTGAGAAAATATGTTATTGCGGGTAAAGGTTGCAAGTTAAGTATGATCAAGAGATGGATTCTTGCGGAAGGTAGTGACCTTAATGTTTGCCCTAAACGATTGGTTCGTTGGATTTGTTGTGGGTGATGGATAATGTATTATTCCCCAGTGGAAAGGACATTGTTGAGTTTGAGTGAATCAAGTTTTTCCAAGACTTGGACAAACTCGAACAATAAGACTGAGGTCAAGAAATCTATGCTAGGATATATAGAGCTCTGAATAACTTTGTTCTTCACTGTGCGAGGTTGGAGTGTTATTGGATTGGTATATTCTACAGATATGCACTAATACAATATTTGTTGTTTATCCTTATGTATTGTTAAACATTTTAATTTTAGATATACAATGTTGTGTTTTTTGGTATCTATGCATCCCTGGTTCTGGTGCCACTGTCGTACGATGTTTCCATTCGTTAGGGATAATCTTACGCCAGCTGAATTGGATCCATGGCCTGAAGGTAAGAGGTATGATAAGTCTCAGGCAAATTTTAGGCAATGTAATATTAATCTATAATCTTTTGGGGATGTATGATAGGTGCGAAAAACACCTATTCAAGAGTACCTAATTTATACACTTCAGTCGACTTAAGCCTCATATATAATTTTTTTAACCATTTTCTATTTTGCAGGTATTTTGAAATCATATTAAATAAAATGAAGCAAAAACAACTCAATTCATAACTTGGAGTCATATGGAGTTGGTGGTCTTTGAACACAAGAAGGATACAAGCACAAATATGTCGCAAAAGAGAATTACTAGGGGCAGCCATATGGGAGTCAATATAAATTACTGAAGCACCTGAAGAAATCTACTCAGGGCAGCCAAGTACCAAAACAATGAACACCATAGCTCAAGGCACCGGGTTATCCCCAACCCCAGTAGGCCGCTAAGGGGTGTCTTTCATCTTAATAAAAGTCAGACACACATTTCTTTTTCTCTTTCAGATCTGTGTGTCTGAATCTTGAGCAGAGTGGAGAGGTGGCGGAAAAAGTCAGAGATGAGCAAACTCACTCAGCAACAAAGCTAATGAGGGTAATCTGGAGGTGGAGGAGGTGACTTGAGGTAGCGGTGTGGTTGGATTGAAGACTCTTTGGCAGGTATTGAAATTTGAGGAATGAGTTTGACAGCAGAATCACTGAGATACTAAAAGGGGTTTACAGACGGCAACAGAAGTAAAATGGAGAGTGAAGTGAAGCTACAGAGCATGGTTTGGAGTTTATTGAGCTAAAGACGACATGAGTTTGAATTGTTGTTGCTGTTGATGGCCGAGGACGACTTGAGATGAACAGAAGTAGAAATTGGAGTTGTTATTGAGCTCAGAAGACGATTCAAAAACTTGGGTTCTGGCTAATTTCTGTTGTGAATGAATGTTTGTGTTTGAATTTGAGATTGGTGAAGCTGGAATCGTCTGAGATTGGGAATGGAAGAACTGCATTGTCGATTTTGGGTGACCGGCGGAGAAGAAGGAGATGGTGAGCAAGTGATTCTTACGTGTGGATGTGTTGCAAGACGTCAGTTCTGGGTTTCCGACGGAAATGAGGATGAAGTGTGTGTCTCGCACGTGTGCATATGGGTGAGCAGTCGGTCTTGCGTTTCCGACAGGCATATTTGAAATTGGGCTCATCTGGTTTAGCCCAGTTGGCGTTAGGTGGGCTTTGAATATGGTCTGGGTTAGGAAATTAGGTGGTATAAGGTGTTAGAGCATAGCTCGGTTGAACCCACTGATGTTGCTATGTCAAGTCAGTTGTCAAGTTTATGAGACAAAAACACAATCCTTGATAAGTTTACTCTACAACTCGGACTAGGATAGTTCTAGGTAATCGAGATGAAAACTGATGAAGACGAATACCGAAGCTTACTACTTGATAAATCATAACGTCCTCGCTGAAGGTTAGAAAGGTATTCCCTTTCCGTATCGTTTTTACCATTTCTATCATACCAATAGTCTATGATGTTATTTATATGATCCGAAGGTATTCTAGGATTTTCGCCTTTTCATTTGTCACACTTTTGATAATTTGTATAGGTAGAGTATGTTGAGTTGTCTCTTGAAACAACCCTAAACGACGAACGCGTTCATGAACGCGTACATGTACATATGCTACCTTTGGGATTTCAGAGAACGAGCTAAGTCTGTATGAACGCGTTCATGAACGCGTACATACAAGTTCAAGAATTCTCCTGAACTCTAAGGACTGCTCTGTGAACGCGTTCACATAAGCCATGCGGAAACTTCCAACTTCCATATCTTGAAGTTTTCGGTCTAGACATAATTAGTTCTCGGACTTGTCGTGTCTTGGCCCATGGAATTCAACAATTAATCCAAGCGATGTTCAAACTAAGTATTTGGACCAGAAGTCGCAAAGCGATGTCCAAACAAGCATTGGACCAGAAGTCGCGAACCTTCGAACAAGGTTGAGTCTTCTTTAACTTTTGGTTTAGTCCAAAGTTCTTAGAAGATTGAGAATGGGTAATCAAGCTATGGACTTTCCTAGTCCTGGAACTTGTTTGAGCCCTACTCAAGGTTGCTTAAACTTTAAGCAAAGCCTCCCTTGGTGATCACTATAAATAGACGACCTTCTGCAAGATACAATCTCAATCCTCTACACATCTGTGTATCCTTGCATAAAGGTTGGTCGTCATCTCGAAGTCCTTTTAGGACTACGACTATTGAAATGACTTCACTTGAGGATCGTGAAGCACGGGTCGGAAGTAAAATTCCATCCTATATCTTGGGTCGATTGAATTCTTTCAATATTATCACGACCAAGATTTGATAGAAACTTCGTAAGGTAGATCTTGAATCGTAAACCTGGAAGTTCCCAAACGCAAATTCACGAACTAGGTTTCATACTAAGTTCGTCTCGCGTTCGGAGGTAAAGTTGTTTAGGCTAGATCAATAAGACCTATTCAACATATCGATTTCCATTAACCTTGCCTTTAAGTCTAAAGGAAATCACAATCGTATTCTTGTTTAATTACTTGGATACTTTTAGGCGTCCTGTTAGAGGTAGGGTAGCGCTAGTCTTCACGAAGGGAAGTGGAAAAACTTCTAGGCCTGTAAAGGACGTCAGCTAGGGGAATCAAGTACGTAGGCTATTGCGGGAGCCAAGAGACGTAGGAGCACATTGGTAGCTGAATTGCTTGTAGGGTGAATTCAGTCTCGATACAGTCCAGTCCGAAGTCTGAGAGTAAGCTAGCGTCTGTATACCGTTCATACTAAGGGTGTTCACATCTGGACGAGGTCCTGGGGTTTTTCTGCTAGGTTTGCAGTTTCCTCGTTAACAAAATTCTGGTGTCTTGCATTAATTTCCCTTCCGCATTATATTGTCTCTGATCTATATAATAAAAGTAATTGCAAGTTTGTTGATTCATAACCTTTGAGTGAATCCATCTCTATTGAGATCTACAAGAACTACGTTCTTGTTAGGGTTCGGTTCTCTGAACTATACTCAGGTTGTTGTTAGAATATTGATTTGTGAGATCGTTCAAACAACCATAATCAACTAGGTTCACAAAAACAAAAAGTTGGTGGTGTATCTCGGTATCACCGCTTTTTCATTTGGTATCAGAGCCGGCAAACACCTTTGAAAGGACGTAACTGTCTGTGTTTGACGCTTTCGTGAACTATGACCTTACCAGGATTTAATTATAATAAGTGTTTGGGAATTTCCAAAATAACTCCTAATTCTAGAACTTCATCTTCTAAGCCAACACTTGAACATTCGTCAGAGTATCAAGAAGATCTCTCAAGCCTTGTTGAGAAACTTCGTTCTGAACTTAGAAACATGAGCAATGATTACCTATTGTGTACAGAGGAGTTAAAAGATTCATTGAATCAAGAACGTACACTATCAGAAAAACTTGAAGAAAATAATATTGAATTCAATACTCTTCTTCATGATTATACTGAATCCAAGGGAATCATATCCTCTCTTGAAGGTTCCATCAACGACTTAAAAACTCGTGAGACAGAACTTTTAACAGAATTTATCAACCTTCAAGAGGTTTGCAAAGAAACCAACTGCAAACTCATGAAAACTCACGATGAATGCTCAACTCTTAAGAAGGAAAATTCTGAACTCAACAGAATTATTACTTCTGAGGAATCCTTAAGAGACCCCAACAAAAACTCTTGTAAAGACATCTTTTTGTCTTCCTCTAATAATTCAATTCATGTTACTTCTCCTTCAGTAACTCGAAACAATTATATGAGGCTTCACAATCGACGAAGCAAATTACTTTGCGATCATTGTGGAAGGAGAGGGCACCTATTGTCAGAATGTTCCTTCAGAAGGAATCAAATTGACAAACTTCGGATAACGCTAGCTCATGTTGCAAGTGAAGTTTCATGTCTATCCACACATAACAATGAATTCAAGTCTAAAAGGACAAGATTCATGAGTAACTGGCAGTATCTACACTCAGGCCTAACACGTCTAGATGGAAAAAATTTGGTTCACGTGAACACCGTACTCCAGGGTGGATTCCAAAAGTAACATTGAAGAATCATCAGATGGATCCTTTCTTTCAGGGTTACAGAAATTCATCACAGATTCATGAGACAACAAGGGATCATTCTACTCCTCCAAGGTATGAGCATAATCTTGCTCATCTCTCTTCAAATTGATTAATTTAAATACATCATAAGGGAAGTGTTTATAACGCAATGATCTAGTATTTTACTATATAACCTCTATGACAAATAAACAATCATTATTTCAACAAGGAAACAATAATCAATATCTCTTAAATTTGTTGAGCAATGCTCCAAGGAGATGTATCCACGCTCAATTGGTTACGTGACCAATTGTCCTGATGGTATATGATAAAATATCATAGTTGTTTCCCTACACCCACTCAAGTGTCTCCTTCTTAGTGAGATATGGGTGTAATCATGTCCTGTATGAGTCCAAAATGTAATGACTCGACATGAATGTCAACAACCTTGTGCACAACCTCTATAAAACTCCCTGCCTCTGGCTCCTAAGGCAAGAGTCGAGAACAGGATCCATGAGACCTTCTAGTTGTGCAAAGGATTATGCAATGAGAAGTTATCATCATAGTGTTGACATAAGTAAACTTAATCAAGATTGATGATTTGTCAAAGAAAGGGTAAGGTAGTAAAATTACTTGATCTTTCCCTTTTTAAGAGCACGTTCGGAAACCGACCTATGTGGATGTATATATAATCTCTTGTTAATACCTAATGAGCACCTGTCAAGATGAATCAAACACATGGTGAAAATTCTTCTCACATTACCATCATCATTGATGAAGACATGAACGAAACTTGTGAAAAATTGCGTAGCTAATTCTCTTGCAATTAAGGCTTTGTCTCTAAGATGCAAGAAATCTGAAGAAGAAATTGCAGAATTAAAACTGCTTCTTGCCAACTCTACCCAAGAGCAAACTAGGTTTCAGAACAATCAGAATAGTCTGATCAGAAATCAAGAAAAACTGATAAGCTTGGGATACAAAAACAAAGAGTTTGTTAAAGTTGTCAATAATAAGGTTGATATTATAGCAACTCAACACAATGCAGAAACCCTTAAAAAGGTCTTCAACATTGGGTGGGCATTCAATGAAGGAGTTCGTGAAAGACTTGAAGAAACTCCCTTGAATAAGGTCTGATCCTTTCTTGCTTAGCATAGTTAACTCCTTATTAAAAAGCTTTTGTCTTTTCCTTAGGGTTTGGGTAATCACTATGCTAGAAGTAGTCATCTTTTGAGTTAAGCATAATTTGCTTGTACTACTTCCATGTTTTCTTTTTCATCAATTAATCGAGGTTATTAAATTAAAATCTTAATTGATGATTGAATGCTTGATCTTAATTGATTATCTTTACGAATGTATTGCAAAACCGTGAACTTTCTTTTTTGGCCATACTACCCGTTCGGGTAAAGCAGTTCATGATAGATTATCAAAATCCATGCTTCTGACTCTTATGGCTAAGAGGAGACGATTTTTGATAATAAGGTACCTGGTAGACTACAATGTTAAACTCCGCTGGATTAAATGTTGTACCTTTAATTCTTAGTCTTACAACCACTAGGAAGGGGTAACCTAATGTTTTCTCTAAAGGCGATGGTTGACCGAATTTCTCTGAGAAAGTAGGAAGATTTAACCTTGAATTCCTATTTGACCGTAACTGGCTTGGAAAGAAAAACATATCTACAATTTCACTTGTGAAAATTGTACTCAAGATATTATCCTAAAACCTTGCTTGTGAAGGTAGTCGCTTTGTTCCTTATGGAATGACACATAGAGACGAAGATGGTGCTTATGTGAGTCAACCCATTCAATTTCGCTTTGTGAGAGTCAACCCACCGGATATCTACCGCATTTGAATTCCATTGGACGAGTCAATCTACATTGAGGACAATGTAGAGTTCAAGTGTGGGGAGGTAAGTCCTTATTTCTCACTCTCTCAAATGGCGAAAAACAAAACTGTCAAGGCGAAAAACAACAGAACAGCCGAAATAAAACACTACCCATAAAAAAAGTGAGATGGGTTAAATAAAAAAAAATCGAGAAAATTGGTTAAAAACAGAACTACCCAATTAAAATAATAATAATAATAATAATAATATATTTGAATAGTGGTGCATTGCTATTCCCATCCCCAGCAGACCACTAAGGGGTACCTCTTAGCATAATAAAGATAAGTCACAGAAGTGAGAATTATCCAATTCTCAATTGAGATGTTTCTATACTTCGATTCAGAGAGGAAATTGGTGAGGAGTGAAGAGCTTGATGGCGAAGATGGGGTTGTAATTGGTGACTGATTCTCTATGGGTTTTGCAAGAATGGATGGATGGTGGTTTGTATGGGATTTTGTGTGAAGGAGCTGTAATTTGGATGTGCAACAGAATTTTGACTTGATCTCAAGGATATGGGTTGAGCTTCTAAATGTGTTTGAATTGAATTAGAAGTTGCATCTATGTGTGTGTGATATGACTGTGTTGCAGGGAAGGAGAGAATTGAGATTCAAACTACACCAACAGAATTACACCTACAACACATAGAAGGTGCATATCAGCTGTTTGACCAAATTACAGAGAACATAAAGAGAGTTTTGGCCTGATGTTTCCATGGTTTGTTGGTATTGTATTATGGTTCCAGTTGTGGAATTTGCAGGAAGAGGATTTGAGCAGTATTGCAGGGTAGTAATGGCTGCTGCTGTTGCTTTGTGATGCTGGTGATGGTGCATAGGAGGAATGTGGATGTAGTGGTGAAATAGTTGTGGTTATGGTGATATTGCAATGGAACCAGTGGAGTTGCAGTGTATTGGCTGTGGTGAGATGCAGGCATGGTGGTGTTGGGCATGAAAGTTGGTTAGTCTGTGGAGCTCTGGTATGTGGCATGGTAGTACAAGGCTAGGAGTGGAAGCTGTGATGGTCTACACAGCAACAGTACAACTACAACAAACAACAATCAGCAGCAGAGAAACTGGAGTTAGAGCTGCTGCTGTTCAGGTTGTTGCTGTTGTTGGTCTGGTGTATGGAGTGGTGCTGATTTTGAGAAAATGAAGGTTATGGTTTGAGCTGAATGAGGATGACAGTTGCAGAAATGGGAATTGATGTTGTGAGTGTGCTAGCTATTGCTGCAGTCATGAGTGCAGCTGGCAAAGTATGTTGCTGTTGATGTGTGGTGGTTGCAGAGAGCTAGAGTTGCATGCAGGGATGATATAGTGGTGTTGCTTGTGTGTTATGGTGGTCTGTGGTGGTGGAGCTGATGGAGAGTTAAGCTGCCATGGAGAGGGAGAAGTGCTGCTGGTTGGTGTGTGCAGATTGTGCTGACTGGTGGCTTGATGGTGCTGCGGCTGTGTTGCTGTGGAAGGTTGAGCTTGAGGTTCTTGAGTGTTGCTGTTAGTCTAAGCAGATGGGAGAGGCTAGAGTGTTGTCTGTTTGTGGGGCAACAGAGTGGAGAAGAAAACTGAAGCTGTGAGTCGGGTTACACTGTCGGATTCGGGAATCCGACAGTAGAAAAAAAGAAGAAGAAAACAACGTGTGACTGGCACACTTGAGTAAATGGGCTGAAGTTAATGGGCTTTGAAAAACCAGTTGGGCTCAAAGAGTGTATGCAGTTGGGCTTGTGCAGTATTTCAGCTGGGCTTAAGTGTGAAGATGGGTGACTTTGCTTGAGAAAAAAAGAAAAAAAATTCAACAGCACATAAAAGAGTGAGGTGTTAAAAAAAAAAAAAGTGATGTGTTTACTTGAGGATAAGTAAAGACTAAGTGTGGGGGAATTTGATAGGTGCGCAAAACACCTATTCAAGAGTACCTAATTTTTACCCTTCAGTCGACTTAAGCCTCGTATATTGTTTATTTTAACCATTTTCTATTTTGCAGGTATTTTGAAATCATATTAAATAAAATAAAGCAAAAACAACTCAATTCATAACTTGGAGTCATATGGAGTTGGTGGTCTTTGAACACAAGAAGGATACAAGCACAAATGTGTCGCAAAAGAGAATTACTAGGGGCATCCATATGGGAGTCAATATAAATTACTGAAGCACCCGAAGAAATCTACTCAGGGCAGCCAAGTACCAAAACAGTGAACACCACAACTCAAGGCACCGGGTTATCCCCAACCTCAGCAAGCCGCTAAGAGATGTCTTTCATCTTAGTGTGTGATGTGAATAAATAAGGTTTGAGTTCCAGAAATTTGACATCACGCAACTTTGAGAAGTTCTCTTGGCACGCTTCCCGAGGTGAAGAAAAATAAGGGTTTTTGGCACGATTTTTTAGGTGGAGCTTTGGGAGAAAGATTGGAGCTTGTTCACCAAGGGTTTTTATGATTTCTATCATATTGTTTTATTTTGCTTTCAATAAGAACATGGGTAGCTAATTTCTTTATTATTGGTTGAGGATGTAGTCTAAAATTGCAAGACATGTTATTTGATTAATTATGGAGTTGAACTTATTCTTATTTATCATCGATTTTATTCTACTATGTGTTTGAGTGTATGATTGATGTATTACACTATCTTTTGATTCAAGTGGCCAATTGATGTTTATACCTATTGCTAGAATTAGGTTTGGAGATACGAAATAGTTGAAGAACCTATTCATAAGTAGCACAATATGATCATTGAGGTGGTGATAGCTTGAGAATCATATGTAGGATATTACCTTTGTTGAATGAACCATTCATGGTGGTTCATTGCATTGATTAGCCTATTTCACAAAACTTAATGCTCTTAGAGAGTTGAACTCGATTACTCGATGTGTCAGTTATTCTTTACGTAGTATTCACACATTCATCGTTATGGTGTGTGATGACATTAGGAAATTCCGGAATATTTTCGCGATGATGTATTCTAGGGACTTTTGATGATGATAGATTAAGTCGATACTCCATATATTATTCATATGCATGTTAAGCAATTGAAGATGAACCCTTAACCAATATTTTCATCTTTTGATTACTTCATATTATTCTTTGCGTCTTATTTACTTGCTTTTATTTTATTTTACTTTTAGTATTAAAACAACAAACATCCCCCCAGGTTACTTAAGGATTCAACAATAAAATAATAACCATTACCTCCCTGTGAACGAACTTGTGCTTACCTCTATATTATATTATATTATATATATTGTGAAGGTTTAGGACTGAAATATATTTGTTGCGGTTCGACAACGCATCACTGTACATAGTGTTATGGATAATGTGGGTCCTTTTTATGCTGAATTGAGGTCGCGGGATCATAATAATCATGTTAACAAATACAGGATTACCTTAGCTAAACAAGTATATGAAGGTCGTAGAGTGTTTTTGGATCCAGATGGCGACTACAATGTAGGATTCCTAAATATTATTATGATTCCTTGCAATGTGCCAGATAGGATTGTGTCTATCCCCGAGATTGTCATATGTGGATTTGAGTGTTAGCATTCTGTTGAGAGATTACATTTTGACGTGGTTAGTATGGAAGCAAATAGTTTATACTGGACGGAGAACTCCATTGGCAAATACATTAACGAGAAAGTAGTGCATTATGGCAATTGTCCTCTTTGGGGTTCACAAGGTAAGAAGATTTGAACAAGGACCCATTAGTCAATCAACTTTCGTACCAAGAATCAACAATGAAGAGATTGGTCCCGATTTACCAAGGATTGAACCTTCTTTTTTGAACGCGTGGGCGATAATGCTCAAAGATACCAAAGGGAGATCGGTTAAGAGTATCTCGGGGTGGTTCCACGAAAAAATTACACAAGGACCTCATCCTTGCTGTCACCTTCTATGGTGTCTGTCTCTCTCGACGATTCTGGCATTCAATCCTCTGCAGATGACGCAGTGAGTTCCATGGTTTCCAGTAATCATCCCACGATTACACCTTCCCACTTTGCGATATCCCGCGACGCAGCGTCGTCATCTTCCCATGCTCCACAGGCTCGTGGAACTGTAAAGAAATTCGCATCATCATCTACACAGGGTGCTATTGTTAGCCACCAGGGAGTCAATCCCACTTCCGACAAACATCCATGTCCTTTTCAAGGGTTCGATGGATGTAAGAATGGTATTGACCATAGGGGGTATAACCAAAGCTCCCTGATCACACATTTACGACACAAGCATTACCCTACTGTTGAGAGCATGGATAGATGTCGGGAATTGATCAGCAGCAATTTCATTGTCTTCAAGGCTTGGGAAAGCACGTTACAAGGGTTGCGGATGTGGTTGTGCCCATCTTGTATGACTCTACATGCTTGGAGAGTATCGTGCCGACGACACAATGATGGTGTGATTCTTTGTCCTTGGAATGGGAAGCGTGTTGAATTTTTGGTGCATGGAATCTCGTGTCCCGCTCCCTTGGTTGCATTTGATAAGGATATTTCTTTTGACGCAGTAGCGGAACCGGTACTTAGTCTCAATTTAGAGTTGTTGGACAGAGTTCTACAGAGCCAAATAACCACGGTTTCGAGCATTCCTGCCAAGTGTAAGCTCCTCTTCGCCAGAACTTTTAATACTACCATTCAAAGGGTTGTTAATAATCCTAATGACATCACTTTGTGGGTTCAACTGCTTCTTTTTCCTATTTGCACTCTTCGAATTTACTTTCCCAAGAGTAGTACAGACGAGCAATCCGGCAACAGGAAGAAATCTCAGATTGCAGCGATACAACTTGCTTTGAAAAAATGGTCTGAACCGAATGGTTGTGTCACTTTGCTCCACAGAGCTTTAGAGGAGCAAAATGCTTTACAAGAAGAACGACTCAAGAGCAAGAGGAAAAATCAGGTGAAGACGGAAGAAGAGCAGGAGGCAGTGAATATACGACTTTGTCGTAATAAACTGAGTAATGGGTTATACACAGCTGCTATTCGTACCTTGACTACTAATGGTGTGGCTCCGCCTAATTCAGGGACTTTGGAAGAACTGCAGGCCAAGCATCCTCATGCAGCTCCTCCTTTGATACCAACAGCTCCAATAGCGCAACCACCTTTTATTGCATCTAAGGACTTGGTCCTGAACAAGCTGAAAAGCTTTCCCAAGGGGACCTCATGTGGGAGATATGGTCTTCGGGCCCAACATCTAGTCGATGCTTTGAGTGGTTTTGCTGCTGCCGTGTCTGATGAGCTCATTAATTTCACTACAGAGCTAGTTAACATATGGCTTGCAGGTGGTTGTCCCTCTGAGCTAGGCGAGTTTGTCGCTTCAGCTCCCCTAACTCCCTTGCTTAAGCCTGGAGGTGGTATACGCCCTATCGCTGTAAGTACGATTTGGAGACGGTTAGTCTCCAAAGTTGCTGCTTCTCATGTTGGTAAGAATTTGGAGAGTTACCTTAGTGACTTTCAATTCGGGGTGGGGGTACCTTGTGGAGGTGAGTCTATTCTGCATGGAGTTAACAGACTCCTTGAGGCGAAGAATACCTCGAGCTCTACGTCGATGCTCCTGGTTGATTTCTCTAATGCCTTCAATCTCGTAAGCAGGTCTGCAATGATTAAAGAGGTACGACTACATTGTCCTTCCATTTCTAAATGGGTAGAGTTCTGTTATGCAGCCCCTGCTAGACTATATTAGGACAAGACTCTTTCGTCAGCTCAGGGAGTATAGCAGGGAGATCCTCTTGGTCCCATGTTATTTGCTTTGACTCTACATCCCTTGATACATATGATTGCAGATGAGTGCTCATTGGACCTACAAGCATGGTATTTAGACGACGGGACCTTAGTGGGGGACACGTTGATGGTGGCCAAGGCCTTGGACATTATTCAACAAGAAGGTGTTTCTTTGGGGTTGCATCTCAATGTCTCGAAGACTGAACTCTTCTGGCCTACAGTAGATAAAAGAGGTTTGGTTGAAGGCGTTTTCCCGTCTAATATTTGCAGACCTTTGGAGGGAGTAAAGCTGTTGGGAGGACCTGTTAGCCTGAGCCCCCAGTTTTGTAAGAATATGGTGGTTAACAGAGTTCATAAAACCACTGCTTTGATTGATGCCATCCAGAAGCTCAAAGATCCTCAAGGTGAGATTTTATTGTTGAGGAACTGCTCTGGCGTCTCCATATTATATTTTGATATGCGTACCACTAAGCCTGAGTATTTGGAGGAGGCACAAGTGGTTTTTGATAATCATCTCAGGCAGTTCCTTAGACATCTTGTTACTGGAGACGGCCCGGGTTTTGGTCTCCTTCAACAGAGGCTTGCGACACTTCCCATCAAGTGTGGCGGGTTGGGAGTGTATACTATGGAGGATACCATGCAGTATTGCTATTTGGCATCTTGTTTTCAGACCCAAGCTCAACAGAAGAATATTTTGAGACAATCGGGTGTGTTTTGTTTGAGCCCCAGTTTTGAGCATGCACTCAACTTATACAGACAGGTATGTGGTATTGAGGATTCTTCGCTATGCATTGATGATATTTCCCCCCATTCTATGAGTTCCTTGGCGATCAAATACTTCGATGCAGTGAAGAGAGACTTACCTAATCGGTTTGTTATGACGGAGCGGGATTCAGCCCTATGGCAGAGTAACAGGATCAAACATGCGCAAGAATATTTGTTGGCCATTCCGATTACGGGGCTCAATCAAAAGCTTGGGTCTCGACATTTTAGAGCCATATTGCATTACAGGTTGGGTATCCCTCTTTTCGAGGAAGGGGACACTTGTACCAGTTGTGGCAGAGGGATGGATATCTTTGGGGACCATGCTTTACATTGCTCAAGTGGGATTGGTCTCAAATATAGACATGATCTGGTTCGTGATACCTTTGTTGATATTTGTTATCGTGCGGGGGTCCCAGCTAGGAAAGAGGTTGATTTGGGGTTCCTCTCGGACACCGGATTAGCTTTGAGACCTGCGGATATCTTGGTGTATAACTGGGATAATGGGCATGATGTGTGTATGGATATCACAGTTGTTTCACCTTTTACAGGCGTTGGGGTGCGTGCTTTTGTTCCGGGCAAAGCAATTGATGATGCTGTCGATCGTAAAAAAGTCAAATACTTAGAGAAATGTACTGCACAGGGCTTTGGTCTAGGTGTGCTGGCTTTTACCACTTTGGGGGAGTTGGGTAGTGACACGGTGGAGTTTCTGAAGAGATTGCGCAACTATATGGCTAGCCATGATTCGAACGTCGTAGTGGGAGAGTTTCTTTTTCATAGGATTGGGGTTGTACTTCAAAAAGGGATTGGAGCCCAGCTTGTTGCTAGGCTTCCGTCTAAATCTTGTAATCCTGTTGATTCTGATTCTGATTCAGATTAATAATATAAAAAAAAAAGTGAGAACATCAACTTAAATGAGAGTGTTTGGGGTGAATATTGGTTTGAGAGAGTAATTTGGTTATAGTGAAAAACACCAACGGCTCAATTTTTTGAAAATATTACCATTGACAAATGGACGACCGAGAGTAGTAAAAACGTTGGGAAAGGGAGGGCTTAGACGGAGTGTGTGAAGAGTGCGGGATAAAAAGGTCAAACAAGTATTTAATTCGCTGCGGCTACTCAGAAACATGCGACTTCTGAGAAACCGCATACTACGGCTTTTGAGTAGCCGATAAATAAGTCATGTTTACAAAGGGGGCAAATTTATACACAAATGTAGACGTGTCTACATTATTTCCTCGCAAGTAAGGAATTTTTCCACATTTTGTACTTTTTGTATACCATAGTGCTTACTCTTAATGGGAAAAAGCGGGAAAAAAAAGGGTATATGCGCAAGGCATACTTTCTGGAAAGAGAAATCACTACCACCATTACGTGCTTTCTCTGGTCACCGCAAACATCGTAACAGCCATGCATGCATTGTGTTCGAAATCCAATAAATCGACATCAACCAAGTATTAGATCTAGATCCACCGACACACCATCGAGTGATCACGTACTTTATATATTTTTCAATCAAAAATTTTGTTAATTAACATAGCGAGTGATTACTTCAGGATCCTTATCGGGTTTCATTACTAAATCAATGTTAGTCAACAAAAACAGTGCGCTCTCTGAGTATTGAAAAGTATTAATCAAGATCATAAAAACCAATTCTTTCCTCTGTTAACCCTTAAATGTATTGTACGTTTGGGGTATTTACCTAGGCGCTGACTTGTCCATAAATTCCGCATATCTAAATCTAATTACACGCATCACGTGACAAGTATTGCTGTTAACCTAACCTTTTATTTTATGTGGTTTCTCGACCCTAAACCTGTTCTCTAAAAGACTGGGTTTCCGTTAATCTCTGTATTGAAGAAGAAATTGGAAAAATCCTGATGTAATTCGATCAATAATTGAGGAAATGTGATCAAATTGTGAATACGTTTAAATTGACGAATTGAGTCAAGACTATGATGAAGTAAAGAATAGATTTCGTTCAATTAAGCCTGAATTTCAAAAAATAGTCCAAATAATGTATAAGTATGTAAAGTACTAATGCAGAATTCCTCATCAAAACTGTCTAGTTAAATTGTCTATAATAGTCCATTGTTCTGTTTTAGACATTAAATTGTTACTTAATGTATGTTTTTTGGGTTGCAGGTTGAGTAATGGATTGGGTTTGAAAGCAACAGTCGAGGTGGCAGTGAGTTTTTGTATCCATATCGAAATTTAAACATAGAGAAATCAATAGAGAGAAAGTAGAGTAGCAGATGAAATCAATCAAATCTGCATAATCTAAAACAAAATAAATTGCATGATACATAGTGTTTCATTGTTTCTTCCATGGTTTCTTCGTTCTTTGGACGATGCATTTTTTTTTTCAATTTTTTTTTTTTTTGTATTTGCCAATTAGGTCTGGATAGATGGTCTGTATTATAGTTTCAATTGATTGCTTCTTCTTCTTCTTCTTCCCATTCTATTGCTTTTCTGTTAAGCTCCGTTACTGTATGAGTTTGGGTGAGACCTGTTGTTTCTTGACTCACTTTCCTTTCAAATCACTGATTGCGAATGTAACACTTCCATGTGGCTATCCTTGTTGCTATCTTTTGGACTCCTTGCCCGGTTGAGTTAAATTCTGATTAATTTGAAATATTGAGAAATCAATTCTGTATAGATTGTTCAGAAATTAGTGAACAATATTCAGAAAATGGAATATTGAGATTTCAAAATTAGTGATTCTGAAGCAGATTGTTGTGCAGAGTTTGTTAATGGAAGGCGATATCCATGGTTTCACCTATAAATGTAAACTGGATCCTCTTCAATAGATCCCCACTGCTGAAGTTGTGGCCACAAACACAAAATATGAGGTTTTGGAGTCCTTGGTCACCCAGAGAAATGATGTGGGCATTTTAGGTTTATATATGAATCGGTAGAGTTCGAAAGACAACTCTTTACAGAGGGTTAACAATGAGTTTGCCGGAAGAAAGGTTCATAATGTTATCTTTAAAGTCTTGCACGGGCTGAAGTCGTTTCCACCAAGTTGGATGAGCTTAAGTTAGACTAAAGTTATTTTCTTTTATGGGCACTTCCATTAGGTGTGTGCTACCGATTCTGCAGCAATTCATAAATTTGAATTAAACAGTGTATTCGTTCTCATTCTATGGGGGTTTCTCATTTAAGTTTTATGTCTTCCTTTTCTGAGTCTGAGTTATGTTATCACTGGATTGGATTTATGTGTAAACTGAAGAGGAATGTATTCACACCAATTACACTTAGTATAGTTGTGTAACTAAATTAGATTTGCATTTACGAAGTACATTGCACTTCAAATTCAGGAACCAATGAGTTAAGTGAATTACATAAGAGCACATAAATAACTGCAGTTGTTGGAACCTCCAAACTCATCCCAGAAAGTTACTCATATCTTAACATAAAATATGTTGCATGACATGGATTAAGCATAATGCACTACACTTGGGTGTTCAAGATGTACCATTCAGCTAAACGTAAACTAACAAAAAATTCATCTAACCAAGAACCTCTCTTTATTACATTACGCTACAATAGCTAACAAAACAAAACAAAAACTTAACACTTGGGATTGTATATTCTGACACAACAATCTCGAGGACATGATAGATTGCAGCAAGAAGGATAACCTAATTGGATCATGACCAAGATGGTACATGACACAACTTCTATATCAACTATGATGTTGCAGTATGTAGAGAAGAGCTGATATTGTCACCATAGGTAGTAAAGTTTTAGCCTACTCACATAACAATGCCATCTGTGGGAGTCGAACCCACAGCTACATGGTTGAGAACCATGTGCTCTTCCATTTGAGCTAAGACAGCAAATGTAAAATGTCTATATCAACTAATGTAAACGGATCTAATAAAATGTCACCAAATTATAATCCAAATTTACAATAACATAAACAAATCAATACCTGTGCTCTGTTGACCGGCTCACACTGATTCTGCAAGGGATGATTTCTGGTCAGGCAAGTTCATATTATGATTAGCATGTATATATGAAATTTAACAGAATATATATTGAAATATTGAAATTTGTTTATACACTTAACGTTGATATAGAATCCTCCCATAATAGATTCATGGTAAGAATTGCACTAATATTTCTTCTTTATCTATCCTTTTTAGGTAACGGATACACCTCAATCTGGCCCTATCATTTAGTAATCAATTAGACAGATTATCTAACAAAAAAATATTGGTATCACAGGAATAAAAATCAAAAAGATAATAAGAATAAACAGATCGTCAACAATGATACGGTTCTAACTAAGATGGAAGTGTCACTGTAATTAGCAAAACAATTCCCAAACAAACAGAAAACTGCTCAGCTAACATTTTTTACATACATGATAACACTCTAGGCTCAGAAATTTAATCTTGATGGTTAACATTTTAGTTGATATTTTCTCCAAAGCTTGTAGAGACGATGATGCTGCTTGTTCTTTTACACATTCTATATGTACAATTACTTATGCAGTTTAAACTGTTCCGTTGAATAGTTCCAACTCGTTTTGTTTCTTAAAACCTCAAAGAGTATTCTGAAAAAGGAAGATTATGAATCGCACTAATACGTTACCTAGCATCCATATTGATCTTGATATCACAATCTTTTGTGTTGATCCATCGCATTTCTTCTTCTTGTTGCTGATTCTAAGATTTTTCTCCCTCGCGACGTGCATCTTGTGCAAGGATGCTACCTGTTGTAGGTTTTGCATAGAAAAGTAATTAACACTCTCAATGAATACCATTATTTACAAATATTATTGTAATCTAGAGAAAAAAAAAACAGTTGTTATAGAGTTCTACCATTGATGGCTCCTTATTTGGTTGTTCCAATTCTCTAGTAATTGTGATAAGCTTTTTCTCTCGTGTAATTGTGATAAGACTTTTCTCTCCTGTGAATTAAAGTAATGCCTTATTAGACGTTTGATTTTTACTTGCTGAAAAATCAAACCACAAAATTCATAAAATACACTACTCCAAATTCTTGTACGGGCTTTACATGCCTCCTTCCTACTTCGGTTTTTACAAAAGAAAGAAAGAAAGAAAAAAAAAAACGTTACCAAAACAATAAAACAACGATGTATATCATCGAAACATGTCTTACGCAAACATCAAATGACGTATATCATCGGAAGCATGTAAGATTTTAGCCATCTGTGGGAGTCGAACCCACAACTGCATGATTGATAACCATGTGCTCTTCCATTTGAGCTAAGACAACAGATACCAATTCCAATGTAAGTGTGAAATCACTGATATAAAAAGCAATGCTAAAATTTACCATGGTAAAAACTGCAGCAGAATTGACTGTCCTTGCGAATCAGCAGTAGATCTTTATTATCCATCCACTATAACGACAACGTGATCCACCCGTACCCATATTCATCAACCCCACAACCACCAAAAGAAAACCCGTTGACCTGTGCGAACAACAAAGATTGAATGATGCCATAACTGATATAACACTTCAACAACCACAAAATGATGCCAAGGGTCACAAAATGATGCCATAACTGATATTACTTGTCAACAGTAACAAAATGTAGAGGGGATAAGAGGTTGAAATTCAGTTGAAATTCAAGAATTACAACTGCTTGCAGAGTCCAAAAAGGGGTCAGAGTTTTGCAATCATAAATTACAATATTCTCTTTTTTTTTATAACAAATAGGAGTGAGAAAACAATCTCCCCCCAATTAACCACTCAACAGCAAGCTGTTGTAAGTTAAGTACAGTGGCCAGTTTTGAGTAGGGTTACTGGTGAATTCCCTGATCATTGTATCTAGTTCTCTACCAGACCATCTAGAGTTGATAATAGCTTTGTTACATTTAATTGAAATGCAGGCAGGAATGAAAATGTCTTTCCTGTGAACTAGATTAAAGGACATAGCATTGAAATTTAAAATCTTGTTTGTTTGACCGGAAAAGTCAGAGCTGTTTTTGAATCTTTCTTCTTTGGCTTTGGCATACATTTCCATTAGGTTGTGCAGGATTTGAGCTGAGTCACTTTGAAATTCAATGTTGTTTCCTCCCAAATCTTTAGCCCACTGGAATGCTTCCTCTGCACCTTGGAGCTCTAGTTGCTCTCTGTTGTTCCAGCCTGAAGATTCCCCTATTGCCTCTCTATGGAAACCTGTGTCATCAATGAGAGTTAGACCTACAGCTGAGTCGCATACATCATTTAGCATGGATACAGCAATGTTGATTCTTAATCTGAGAAATCCTGGAAAATGCCATTCATCAAGCCTGGTTATTCTCAACTTAGTGTCTTTCATAGGGTCATAAAACAAATTTTGTATAGGGTCATGATCCTGGCTTTGAGCATTCAACATATCATTTATGTATTTTACTATGTTGTTTGCAGTAACCCAACTGTTTTGCTGTTTTTTCTGCATGCATTTGTTGCATCTGGCTTTCCAGATGTGCCAAGAAACGGTGCTGCAAAATTCAGGCCAACCCATTTTGGATCCATCTCTTTGTTTAGTTTGAAACCAAGAGTTGATCCATTCATGGCAGTTCTGACTTCCCTGTCTAACATAATGCATCTCAAAGTTTAAGTGATTCCAGACTTGTTTAGCAAAATTGCATTCTAAAAATATATGAGTAAGAGTTTCAGGGGCATTGTAGCATTGTTGACAAGTGGGATTGATATATGGGAGGACAGCCGCCACTCTGGCGCTGTTAGTCAGCATAGAGTGGGCTAGCTTCCAAGTGAACATTTGGATTGATGGACTAACTTTGAGATTCCAAATAAGCGACCAGTTGGCTTGAGTTCTGGGTCTGTGATTCAATTTGTTATATAAGGATTTTACAGAAAAAATACCATCTTTTGTGAGATTCCAGATAGCCCTGTCTGCAGTGTTATCTTTAGGTAACTCAATTTTCAAAATTTTTTTAACAGTGTTGCTATCAAAACAGTCATTCAGTTTCTGAATGTTCCAATCCTTATTCTGGGTGATAAGGTCGCAGACTTTGTTGCAATCTGTGTTGACCCAATTAGCTGGTTTTCGAATAGGTGGGTCATTCTCTGGAATCCACGCATCTTTCCATATATCAATGTTAGTACCATCACCTATTATCCAAGAACAGTTTTCTTGGATGTTTTTGATACCACTCTTTATCCCTTTCCAGAGCCAGCTGTCTTTCCTTTTAGGTTCAGGATCTATGTGCATAACATCAGTGTTAGGGAAGTATTGGGATTTTAGAGTGGAGGCCCATAGAGTTTCAGGGTTCTCTTTTAGTCTCCAACCCATCCTAGCTATCATGGCAGCATTGAAATGATGAATGTTTTGTATGCCCAGGCCACCATTTTCTTTTGGGGTACAAATGTTGTCCCAAGGAAATAGGTATATTCCAGAAGGATTTTCAACATCCTTACCCCACCAGAAATCTCTCTGGATATCATTTATGCTTTTACAAATGTCTTTTGGAAGACGGAAACAGTTCATTTGATATATGCTCATCGAAGAGGATGAAGCTTTAATCATGGTTGTTTTACCTGCAGTGGTAAGGTTTTTCTTCTGCCAACCTTTTATTCTGTTCCTGAGATTGGTTACAATAGGAGTAAAGCATTTGATCTTAGATTTATTAGTAAACAGAGGGGAGCCTAAGTATTTGTCATCAAGAGCAATAGGTTTGACATTTAGAATATCCTGGATTCTATCTTTATTGTTTTGATTAATCTTTAGACTAAAGAAGATTCCAGTTTTTTCTAGATTTATCAACTGTCCCGTGGCATTGCTAAAATTCTCAAAAAGGTTTAACAAGTTACTAGCCGCCTTAGGGGTGGCTTTACAGAAAACAAGGCAATCATCTGCGAAGAGCAGATGTGCCACAGAGGGAGCATTTTTATTGATTTTATGCCCAGAGATAAGACCCAAGTTTTCTGCTTTTATGATGGTGCGAGAGAGGGATTCCATAACAAAGAGAAATAGGTAGGGTGATAGAGGATCCCCCTGCCTCAGTCCTCTTGTGGGTTTGAAGAAGTTACCTGGAGACCCGTTAAGCATAATTGAGAGAGAAGTAGTAGATATGCATTGAAAGATTAAGTTACACCAATAATCAGAGAAACCCATCTTCTTCATGATGCTTATCAAGAATGACCATTCGACCCTGTCAAAGGCTTTTGACATGTCGATTTTCAACCCCATGAGACCCGTCTTTTTTCTCATATTGTGAATTATCTCATGGGCAACCGCAATGTTGTCAGCTATTTGCCTTCCAGGAATGAAGGCGGATTGATAAGGAGATATGATTTTGTTTAATAGAGGTTTCATTCTATTTGCAATAAGCTTAGATATCACCTTATATGTGGTATTGCAGAGAGCGATAGGACGGAACTCAGCCGGGGTAAGAGGTTTTTCAGTTTTGGGTATTAGAGAAATGAAAGTAGCATTCATTTCCTTTAGAATGTGGCCATTTCTAAAGGCAGACTGAACCATCTTAACAAAATCATCACCTACAGTGATCCAATTTTTTTGGAAAAAATTTGGAGGGAATCCATCAGGTCCCGGGCTTTTGTCAGGTTTCATAGCAAAGAGGGTATTTTTAATTTCCTCTGGGGTGGGAAGCAGCTGAAGACTGTTATTGTCATTAGCTGTAATGCATTCAGGTATTAGGTTTAGAATGTTATCATTATTTCTTGGGTTAACAGTGGTGGCTATGTTTTGGAAATGAGTATTAAGGCAGTTAGCTATTTCTTTCTGTATTAAATGATAACCCTTACCTATGTTGTTTGGCAACTTCCCCACTGCACGTGACCCATAAAGTTTTGCAATCTGAAATCGTACCAAATACCTCAATACACTGTGTATATAGTGTTGAAAACAGTAATGTGCACCTTACCAAATGAAGCGCGATTTTGGGCCTATTGAAAAATTCATAGGCATATCGGCATAAGACAAAATAGCGAGAAAAGTCTAGGTTACCCTTTAAAAATGTGAGATTACCTAAATATCCCTAGAGTAATTAGAATCCTAATATATAGATAATCCTAGATTAGTTTTCATTTAAAATTTTTCACTCTCTCTCCTCATCTTCTCCTCTACTACTCCTCACTCACTCACTCACTAAAAAAAAAAGCTAAACTTTAAATTCGAATTAAAACGAATCGAATCATCACTAGTAGTAATCAAACCTAGTTGCAACAATCGAATCATCACTTAATCAAAACCTTAGAATGGGAAGTGTTCTTAGCAATCCCCAAATTGAAGTTGTTGAAAACCTTGGAGCTCAACCGGAAGAATCAACCCCCCCGAACGAAGTCCAATCGCAACAAGAACAACTTGGAAGGTGTCAAGGAAGGTATTATACAGATACCCATCAACTTATTTGTGTGTTTGAATGATATACAAGGTTAAAGACAAGATTTTTATGCATCTTTTACGTGCCCAGAAACATTTTCGGCCCAGAAATGTGTTAAACAAAATTGAGCCGAAACACTATAATCCTCCATTATTAGTTGCAGACAAGAACATTTCGGCTCAAATGATCCTCCAACTTTGAGAGCCGAAACTATTTCGGCTCTGACATTTGTCATTTTTTGTTAGCCGAAACTGGTTTACTTTATTGGTACGAGATCCACGTGTGTGGATAAGTTTCGGCTCTGACATTTTCCCCATTTGAGAGCCGAAACTAGTATACTTTATTGTACGTACGAAATCCACGTGTATGGATAAATTTCGGCTCTGACATTTTACCCTTTTGAGAGCCGAAACTAGTCTACTTTATTGGTACGAAATCCAC
>JAJJMA010083149.1:73204-83630 GCA_023529015.1 Papaver nudicaule
CCCTTTTGAGAGCCGAAACTAGTCTACTTTATTGGTACGAAATCCACGTGTATGGATAAGTTTCGGCTCTGACATTTTCCTTTTTTGAGAGCCGAAACTTGTTTACTTTATTGGTACGAAATCCACGTGTATGGATGAGTTTCGGCTCTGCCATTTTCCCATTTGAAGAGCCGAAACTTGTTTAATTTATTGGTACCACGTGTATGGATAAGTTTCGGCTCAGTTGTTTTTATTGTCGTAAGAGCCGAAACTGATCATGTCTTACTTGTATTTGATGTTTGCAACATCGATTCCCTTGCACTTGTGGTGTATCAACCTCCCCCACCACCAATTCGCGAGGATGATCCACTTGTGATTGAGACACGGCGTCAAATGAATGAACTCATTGATCGACCTCCCCCACCAACAATTCGCGAGGATGATCCGCTTGTGCTTGAGCCAAGCCGTGAAAGGAATGAACTCATTGATCCGCCAATTCAGAGGTATCCATCAATTCCATTTGCCTCAGAGATTTATCATGAAAACCCACCACCAATTCGCGAGGATGATCCACGCGTGATTGAAACACGACGTCAAAGGGATGAACACATTGATCCTCCTCTTCCACGACCACGATATTTGCGTGGAGAAAATTCCCCTGGCCTGCGTAGGGATTATCGGGATTTTCTTCCTCCCCAAGTTGAAAGATTTGTCGATCATGATGAATGGCAAACACAAGCACCTCGTAATCTTAAAAGAAAGAGGGTTGGCGAGGTTGTGGAATATTTTCCTTGTGGTTGTACACTTTGTGCTGAAGTTGCACGTCTCCGTCCACTTGTTGAGGCCAATGGCGGACCGAGCTGGGAACTAATCCGCAGCAGACAAACTCACTCAACTTTCCACACTGGTTGAGTTTTATTATGTGTTTGGGTAGTGTTCTTCTTTTAATGGTTAGACTTAAACATCCTATGATGGTGAACGAATTCTATCGTTGAATTGTTATTTTGTTAGTTGAAGTTGTTCCTTGAATTCTATCATTTGGATGTGTACTGTTTGAATGTTTAAACCTAACGTTGTGGATGTTTGATCAGATGTAGAATGTATTTGGCTTTACAGATAGAGTTTCGGCTTACGAGAAAAATAACCGTATTAGCCGAAACTGTTTCGGCTTACGCGAAAAATAACCGTATTAGCCGAAACTGTTTCGGCTTATGAAGTTGTAATTCATGATGAGCCGAAACTGTATCTGTAAAGTTGTAACGGTTGCATTTTCAAAAAAATAGTCGTTGGGGCTTCTTGTCTATATAATTCAAACTCAATTTGAACCAAATAATCTCTACTCTACCCCAAAAAATGTCTCAAACTCCTTCATCTTCTTCTTCTCCTCCTCCAAAAACAAGGAACATAACAAAGGAGATAATTGATAACTACTACTACAAAAAACCTTCATCTACATCTCCTCCTCTATTCACTCCTCCTCCATTTAAGAGATGGTATCCTAGTCCTCCTAGACACTATGGTAACCCAATTGTCAAGCGATGCAAAAATTCTACCGGTTCTACTTCTTCCTCATCTAAGATTCAAAAACAACACAAGAATCCTCTAGACTCCCTACCCGATGCGCCTAAACCCCGTCCTAAATTTACGTGGGGTGAAGATAATTGTCTTTGTGGCAATCTTATGTTGTTGTATCCAACTCCGAACGAAATCAAACGCCTTCGTTATGGAGTGAATTGGTCAAGTTTATGGTTTTATGTCCAACGAAACTTCAACGAAAAAACTCCCCAAAAAGTGGTGCGAGATGTGAATGCGTTGTCAGCGCGATGGAGCAAAATACACAAAAAAGTTCAACAATTCATGCACTTGGGGAGACTAGTCCGAGCTCAAATTCAAGATGAGAACGATGAAGAAAATGTTGGTAGGACTTTGAAGGAATGGCACCAATGGAAAGGGAAACACTTCAAGTACGAACAACACTACCATCTCATCAAGGATTTTCTCGTATCAAGATATATGAATTGAGTTAGTTTCTTCATTTTCTTTTCCGTTTCTATGGTTAATTACCCTTTGGTGGATGCAATATGGGGTTATCTATGTAATGCAATGATTTTATGAATGATTTAGTTGGTATTTAAATAACCAGTGATACTTTCGGCTCATAAATTAAGATATATGGACTGAGTCGAAACTGACAAAATACTTGAAATTAAAAACTCGAGAATTCGACCCGCAAAACATAATACAGAACCAAGCCGAAACTACATACCAGTTTCGGCTTGGTACCAAAAAGTTTAAAGACTGCCGAAACCAGTCTCGGCTCATACGAAAATAATGGAAAATAAGCTGAAATTGTGAATATGGCCTGCATGTGAGCATTTAAGGTATTTCGGCTCATAACTAAAAAGAGGCTACTGAGCCGAAACCACCTCTGTACATCTCAACGACACCATTGAGAGGCGAAATTCATATCTTCAAGTCCGACGTTCAAGTCCGGGATCCCTTCCTTGTCTTCTTCTACTCCAATGTTCAAATCTGGCACTTCTTCACGGTCATTGTCGTCCTCGATTTCTTCCAAACGCTTTCTTAGTCGCGCCATATAAACCTCGTCATTCCATCTTTCAAGACCTTCTTGTACCTCCTCCTCGACCTCTTCATTGTCACTTAGATTAACAAAAACGGTTTCTTCGTCCTTTATCTTCATGAGGTGCGCCTTCCAAGTCGCCATTTCCACGGAGTATTCCTCACACCAATCATCCGAGTAGTTGGGGTTGTAACCGTGCCAATAAGCACAATTGTTGGCTTGTTGTATCACACTCCTACCTTGGTGTAACCATTCGCCCTTGCCAAAAAACACAATTGTTGCATCACACTCCTGCCTTGTGTATCACTAATCTTCATTTGCATCCTCGCGTTGTAGATGCTTTGCCGTGTTGACTTGTTGTTTGGATCGTCCAACTTCAACTTGATCAGAATTTGACGTACTCCAACTCTTGCTTGTGACAATAGTTTCACTTGTATTTTCTCATGTGGTTTAAGCCTTCCAACCTTTTTGTGTCCGTGAAGATCATGTGGACGTGCATGATTATGACGACAATCCATAGAATCGTTCATGACCCAACAAGCGGAAGACTTCAAAAAGTTGAAAACTAGCTTGAAAGGGCATTCTATTTTCTGTGATTTAGACTTAGAAGGCTTACGGGAGGAAATCCTCTTATACACTTGACCCTTTTTCCAATGACTCACATCCGCCCCACTTCTCTCACAAACCATCTCCACACGGGTTTGATAGCTTCGTCTACCAATCACAAGTGGGCACATTAGAATCCTGGCGTGTTCCTCAGCCCATGCTATGACTTCTTTCCTCGAAGACCATGTCTACATTTGGAAAAATATAGTTAGAGATTATTCTTGAGGCAATAGAGTAAGAAAATATAGTTAAAGGTTACCTACCAATTGCAACCCCTTCAAATAATGTTCTCTACAATCTTCGTGAATAGGGTGAACAAGATCTTGATTTGCGACTACAATCTAATACAAAAACAAAGTTAGAATAAAAGTTTCGGCTAACATGATAAACAAAAACTACAAGCCGAAACACTCTCGGCTCAGAACGAGAAAAACCAGTGTCTGCCGAAACTGTCTCTGAAAACTTTCGGCTTACAACTTTCCCAAAGAGTTTTGAGCCGAAACCGTCTCTGTAGGAACCAGATTTTCCAAACTTTTTCTCCAAATTTCGGCTCATAATTGAAAATTTAATTATGGGCCGAAACTAATTCCTTCTGACACACTTGCAGGTTGTTTCGGCCCAGAAAATATGTGGAACGTCTAAGACGAACTGTTCTTCAAGACAAGTTTCGGCTTTAATTTATTTGAACTATTGTAGGCCGAAACTTTATCTGGGCACGCAAAATACGCATAAAAATCTCATCTTTTCATGGATTCAAGCTATAGAAACGAGTATCAACAACATTTATAAGTATACCTGTCCATTAGAAGGATTGGGTTCATCATAAATCGGCTCATCTTCCGGATTTGGCTCATAAAATCCCACTTCATCTTCAAAATAAGCTCCTCCAAGAGGTGGAGAATCGACCATTAAACGATTGTTGTTGTTGTTGCGAGGAAGTATTATGAAAGGTGAATTGTTGAGAATTGTTAAGCAACAGGGGCATGGGCTTGGATTTTGGACTGTGGTAAATTGGGCTTTGGAGACGTTTATTTGGCAGGAATTTTTGAGGGTTAGAGAATTAATATAAAGAGGAGGCGCAAGAGCAATAGGAGAGGAGATCTTTACATCTTTTATCTATCTTCTGGAGGCGCAGAAACCTACAATATTTTTGAAGTTTGCTTTTCTCGTTATCTTTGAGTTTTTAACAACTTATTTTTACTCAAAGATTTTGTTTATTTTCAAGAACATGAGTAGCTAAGTTTATTTTTTATTAGGGATGAACTTGACATCCCGAGACATGAGTTTTAATCAATTTGCATAAGTATTTCAATCCTCTATTTTTGCTTGTTGTGAATCTTTTATTGTGCTTGAATAATTATGGGTTTTCCTCGAGTTGCTTGAGTGCGCAATCACGTAGCTAGTTGACAACCCTATTGCTAGTTAGAGATTCTTCGATCCGTAATTGTCAAGAATCAATAACAACAAGTAGTAATTCTCGATTATTGACGGCGGGATGTTGTTAAATCGTTGAGAAGTAGAAGATTACCTTAGTTCACAATCCGAGCTTACGAGTGCGTGGCTAGGTCTTACCCCAATTCATAGAGTCTAATGCTTTTGATTTGAATCACTTGAAGAGCTTATTTTAGGTGTTCTAATTGACTAGAATCCGGTAGTCGAGTACTTTCGTATCCGGTGACACAAGAATTGATTAGGATAGTTGAGCTTATAACTATTCTAGGGTGGTAACAAGTAGGATATTGCGAGAAATATGCTTTGTAGATTGATTATGCTTTGTTTCGTGGATTGATAGGAATTCCTTAATCGCTTTTTATCATTATTATTTGATTCAAAATTCTGTTTATATATTTTTGTTACCTTGATTCACTCTCTTTGAAACGAGAATTGAACTTTATAACAACTTGAACTCACACCTCCCTGTGGAACGAACTTGACTTGCTTTACTACATCTTTATTGAGTTGTTTAGAGTCGAGAAATTATTCTTGATAGGTTTGACACCTTATCAAAATTGGTGCCGCTGCCGGGGAGGCAGTGGTAGTTTGAAGTTGTTATTATTTTATTCTTTCGTTATTTTTGCTTTTTGTTCCAAATCAGATTATAACTTTCACTCAAGAATTTGGTTTCAGGTACTTGATCTCTGGCATCACAACGTTGGAATTACAACCGGTGTGGTATCACTACACGTGGGGGGGAAGTACTACAAGAACCTCCACAAGAACCTCAAATAGAAGAGATGGACGCAAACGACAATGTCATACCTCCACAACCGGAGAAGACTCTCAAGGAACATGCTTCTCCTAACTTAGACCAGCAACCCCTTTGCATTGAGTTAGATGGAACCATTGAGTTGAAGCCTCAACTCGTTCACTTGTTGCCTAAGTTCAGTGGAATGGCGGGAGATGATCCAAATCGTCACTTGCAACGGTTCCAATATGTGGTTACAAGTATGAAGCAAGCGAAAGTGGATGCCGACAAAGCTTTGTTGGCAGCTTTCCCATTCTCCTTGATTGATGCTGCGGGAGAATGGTTATATTTCCTCACTCCGGGAAGTGTAACTACATGGACCGAGATGAAGAAATTATTTCTTGAGAAGTACTTTCCAGCTTCAAAAGCGGCACGGATTCGAAGGAGATTAGTGGCATTAAGCAAATCACCGGTGAAACTCTTTATGAGTATTGGGAGAGGTACAAGCAATTGTTGGCTAGTTGTCTTCATCACCAACTAAGTGAGCAACTTATCATCCAAAATTTCTATGAAGGGTTGTTATCACATGATCATGCAATGATAGATGCTGCAAGTGGTGGAGCTTTACTTGACAAAACCGCTGAAATAGCAAAGACTTTGATTGAGAATATGGCATCCAATTCTCAACAATTCTCCACCCGAGCCGATGTTACCGTGAAGAAGGTGAATGAAGTAAGTGAAGGGTCTCATATTGATCAACGAATGAGCAACATGGAGAGAATGATGCAACAAATGGCAGCGGTAATTCTTCCTTCACACAACAATGAGATGGAGCAAGCAAATGCGTTGTACCAAGAGCAACCAAGGCAGAAGTATGATCCCTACTCCAACACATACAATCCGGGGTGGCGAGATCATCCAAATTTCAGTTATGCTAATCAACATGCGGCGGCTCCTAATCCTTACAATCGACCAAGTGGTTCTCAATTTCAACCAAGACCACAACAAGGCAGTCAAGAGCATGGTTCTTCATTGGATGACAAGTTCAATCTTATGATGCAAGGTATGCAAGAAATCTCAAAGAGTGTTCAAGGGTTCAATCAATTTCAACAAAAAACAGAGATGACTATAAAGGAAGTGCAAAATCAAGTTAGTCGACTAGCCAATGACATGAACTTGATGAAAGCACATGCAGCGGGTACTCTTCCTTCTCAAACAGTTGTGAATCCTAAAGATACCGTCAATGTTGTGACGTTACGAAGTGGGAAGCAAGTTGATCAAACACCACCGAAGGTCCAAGAATCTGTTGTGGAACCCAAAGAGGATGCGAACAAGGACAATACAACCCCTAAAAAGGATGATTTGGTAACAGATTCTAACTCTAAACCTTTTGTTCCTACTCACGCAACTCCTCCACCTTTTCCTAGCAGGTTTGCGAAGGCAAAGAAAGAGATGCAAGACAGCGAGATTTGGGAGATCCTCAAAAAGGTTCTTGTAAACATTCCACTTGTTGATTTAATTAGGCAAGTTCCTCGTTATGCAAAGTGTCTAAAGAAATTGTTAACGAACAAGCAAAAGCTAGCCGGGAATGAAGTTATGAGTGTGGGGGAAAGCGCCTCGGCGTATCTTCAAAAGAAACTTCCACCTAAATTGAAAGACCCCGGTAGCTTTACTATACCATGCACAATTGGTAAAATTAGATTCAATAGAGCTTTGTTAGATCTAGGAGAATCTGTGAATGTTATGCCTTCTTCAATTTATGACTCTCTTGATCTTGGTCCTCTTAAGGAAACAAATGTGGTTCTTGAACTTGCAAATAGATCTAATGTGTACCCGAAAGGGATTGTTGAGAATGTTTTAGTGCAGGTCAATGAATTGATTTTTCCGGCGGATTTCTATGCCCTTGATATGGAGAGTTCATTCGGTTCCACACCTTTGCTGCTGGGTAGACCATTTATGAGTACTGCTAGAGCAAAGATTGATGTCCAAGATGGTAGCTTGACCTTGGAGTTCGATGGAGAAGTCATCCGATTCAATATCTTTGATTCTATGAGGTATCCGAGTGATGTGAGCTCTTGCTTTTCAGCTGAAGTGATTGAGACGGGTTAAAGAGCAATGGGAGTACTACGTCGGGCTAAAGACGTTAACCAAGCGCTAGTTGGGAGGCAACCCATCGGTTTGTATTTCTATATTCCTTATATTTCCTTGTGTTTTTGATTTTTGTTCTTTCTTTTGCTGTTTTTTTTGTTATTTTCGTAGAGATACAAAGATGGTGCTTAATGGGAGTCAACCCATTCAATTTTGCTTGGTGGGAGTCAACCCACCGGATTTCTACCTATACTTGAATTCCATTGGACGAGTCAATAACATTGAGGACAATGTAGAGTTTAAGTGTGGGGGAGAGGTAAGTTCTTTGTTCTCTATCTCTATCTCTCTCTCTCTTAAAAAAAAAAGAGAAGGCAAAAAACAGAACTGCCAAAAAAAAAAATTTAAAAAAAAATTGAAAAAAAAAACAGAAAAAAAATGGTTAAAAACAAAAATGCCCAAATCAAAAAAAAAAAAAAAAAAACTTGTGACAAAGAAGAGCTTATGAAGACAATGAAATGAGTTTATGGTGAAGTATCCTTGTTGTGATTTTGAGTTGAAGATATATATTGTTGCGACTAATTATTGATGAGTGATTCATTTGAAGAACAAGGAGAAAGTACAAAAGCTCGATTTGGTGGAATGATTTGTGTCGAAGATTGTCAAGAGAAACATCGAAAAAGATCCAAGGGAGTTGATGCTTGTCTTATTTGTGATGTTGATGATTTTGTTACTTTTGTGAGGTGTGCGGAACATTGGGAATATCAAATTTCATGCCTAAGAGAAACAAGAAGAATCCAAGAACTACATGAAGAATGAGTGCAAGTCGGTGAAGCTATGGTTATGATTTCAAGCTTAAATTTATGAAGAAAGGGAGGTATGTAACCGACTTGCTATGATTATATTGTTGATTTGAGTTTTGGAATATGGATTTTGGGGAGTTTAGATGTAAGCAAGAACCATGCATAATCAGTTGAAGACTCGAAGACAATTGGAGTATTTTACAAGTTTTGAAACTACAATCATTCATGGAGTGGTCCTGACCACTATTTTGGAGCAAGAGGAACAAGTGCAAACAAGGTATTATGCTCATATCATTGGAACAAGCAAGGGTCAGTCCAAGAGAAGGAAAAGAAGCTCACATTTTAGAAAAGCTCACATTTGAATGAAGACCAACACAAGCCAAACATTTGCTAGCCGAAGCCATACATGGATTAAGACAAACTTGTTACAAGATGAAGATGTGATTTGAAGTGAGACGAAAAGAACTTCTACAAGCTTTAAGTGCAAAAATTTTCTCACGGATTTGTTGTGTTTGGAGTTTACTCGAGGACGAGCAAAAACTAAGTGTGGGGGAATTTGATAGGTGCCTTAAAACACCTACTCAAGAGTACCTTATCATACACTTTAGTTAGCTTATGACTCGTACATTGGTTATTTAACGTCATTTTCTATTTTGCAGGTACAATATCTTTAAATTACACAAAAAAGAAACAAATAACATCTCATTTAATTTGAAGAAACTACAAGGTGGTGGACAGCAGGATAGAAAGCCTTTGAAGTGCCAAAATCCAAGGAATTACTGGAGCAGACATCGTTCCAAGCTCAGGGCACCACCACAGCTTAAGGCACCGGGTTATTCCCAACCCCATCACAGCGATAAGGGACAACCCTTATCCTAATTAAAACCAGACGAAGACTTTTCTCTTCTCAGATCTGTTTGTCTGAGATATACGGCAGAGTGGAGAGTGAGGAGAAACTGGGAGAAGATTGAAGACGGGAAAAAGCAGATTTCCGAGTTAAACAGGAGAAATCAGCTGTACATGATGGGTTGTATGTGGAAGTGGAAAGTCAGCGAGAATGGGGCTGTTGCAGTGATAGTTTGAGGACGAATTTTCATCATGGTTTTGTGATATCTGATGGTTGAATTAAACAAGGGTTTCAAAGCTTATCATTCATGGAGGTCTGATACTCAATATGGAGGGTTATTAGTACGAATTTGTGGTGATTTTGAGGTCAATTTCATGGTCTGTATGGGGTTTGAGGCAGCTGGTTTTTGTGTGAGTTTGAAATGGAGTTCAATGCTGCTGCTGTTGGTGATTGCCGTGATATTTGTGGAGTCTGGTGGCTGATTCCAAGATGGGGGTTTACTGCTGCGGGAATGGGATGTCTGGTGGTGTCTGTATGAGCAGGAAATGGCTGGAAATAATGGCGGATCTGGGCAGTATTATGGCTGTAAGAGAAGAAATTTGCTAAGTTGCTGGTGGTTTGTTGGTTTGCTTTGGAGGTGGTTTTACTGTGGGTTTCTGGGGTTGAATGGAAGAAGATTGAGCTGATGTTGTGTTGATGCTGCTCTGTGCTGGATTTGCTATGGCTTTGGCTGTAGTTCAGATTGTTGGTTGCTGTGAGTTCCATGTGGCAGGTTTTCCGTTGCAGTGATTTTCTGGGCACTGCTGGAATGATTATGTGCAGCTGGTGCTGAGTTTACAAAGGGCTCTGAAGCTGATGCAGAGGCAGAGAAGTGGTGCTGATTAATGGAGGTGGATCTGAAATGGTTGGTTGCTGTCACTGTGAGATTTTTGGGGCTGAACTAAAGGAGGTTCTGGTGATGATTTTTATAAGCTAGAATGTGGCTGTGATTACTGTGAGTCTGCAAGGTTCAATGCAGGTTTTGAAAAGGGTTTGAATGATGAGCTGCAAAGAGTTGTGGTGTTGGTCTGTGGAGATCTGAATACAAAACGGTGGTGCAGGTTTTGACAACAAGAGGAGGTCAGATTCTGGCTGTAAAAGACGCAGAATGGATGAAGTATGATGTTGCTGTTGTTTCCTTGTCTGAATGGGGGTGATTCATGGCTGGTAAGAAGGGTTGATGTGCTGGATTTGCTATGGGTTTGATGGAGTTCTTGAGCAGGGGAAGAAGAAATATTGGCTGCCGTTATGTGCTGTTCAAGGGGGTCTTGGTGTTGATTGAGGTGCAGGAGTGTACACAG
>JAJJMA010083158.1:3033-16163 GCA_023529015.1 Papaver nudicaule
GCTATACAAAGTGTAGAGCGTGAAGAATGGCAAGGTGGAATGAAAGAAGAGATGGAGTCTCTTGACAAGAATGGCACATGGATTCTTATGAAACTTCCGAACAGTAAGAAGGCCATTGGGTGCAAGTGGGTGTATGCAAAGAAAGAAGGATCCCTGGTGAATCAAGTACGCTACAAGGCAAGGTTAGTTGCAAAAGGTTATGCCCAGAGAGAAGGAATTGATTACAACGAAGTGTTCTCTACAGTTGTGAAACACTCGTCAATTCGTATTTTGTTGGCCTTGGTAGCACAATATGATTTAGACCTAGTTCAGCTAGATGTAAAGACGGCGTTCTTACATGGTGATCTAGAAGAGGAGATCTATATGTCTCAGCCGAGAGGATTTGAGGTTGCTGGTAAAGAAGATTGGGTATGTAAACTGAAGAAGTCGTTGTACGGGCTGAAGCAGTCTCCTCGACAATGGTACAAGCGATTTGACCAGTTTATGATTGGCCAAACATACTCAAGAAGTCACTATGACCACTGTGTGTACTTCAAGAAGTTACAAGATGGATCTTTCATATATTTGCTCTTGTATGTCGATGACATGTTGATAGCATCGAATAACAAGAAAGAGATTGATAATTTGAAACGAAAATTGTCGTCTGAGTTTGAGATGAAAGATTTGGGAGAAGCTAAGAAGATTCTTGGAATGGAGATTCAACGTGACAGAGAGAAGGGTAGAGTTTGTTTGTCTCAGAGGGCATATTTGAAGAAAGTTTTACAGAAATTTGGTGTCTGCGAAGGAACTAAACCTGTAAGTACTCCCCTTGCTGCTCATTTTAAGTTGAATGCTCAAATGTCTCCCAGTACCAAAGAAGAGCGTGAGTATATGGCCCAAGTTCCATATTCTAATGCTGTTGGTAGCTTGATGTATGCGATGGTGTGCACGAGGCCTGACATTTCACATGCAGTAAGTATGGTCAGCCGTTATATGCATAATCCTGGTAAAGGACATTGGCAAGCTGTGAAATGGATTTTGAGGTATCTTTACGGTACAATTGATGTTGGCTTGGAGTTTGTGAAGGAAGACAGTAACAATCAGTTGTGTGTTGGTTATGTGGATTCTGACTTTGCTGGTGATATGGACAAGAGACGTTCGACTACAGGGTATGTGTTACTTTGTCAGGAGCACCAATAAGTTGGAGATCAATATTGCAGTCTATTGTGGCTCTCTCAACTACGGAGGCAGAGTATATGGCAGTGACAGATTACAAGGATTGCTTGATGACTTGGGTGTGTGGCAGGATCAACTTCCTGTTTATTGTGATAGTATTAGTGCCATATTTTGGGCTAAGAACCAAGTGCAGAATGCAAGGATCAAACATATAGATGTTCGGTTTCACTTTATAAGAGACATTCTTGAAGAAGAAGACATTATACTTGTGAAGATCGATACCAAGGACAACCCAGCTGATATGTTGACTAAAGTTGTATCTGGAGTCAAGTTTCGACACTGCTCGAACTTGGTCCATGTTCTTCCTGTTTGGTGAGACCCTTGTGGGGTAAAGGTTCTTAGGAGCCTGGTGGAGGCCTTCTAGCAAGGCCTCATAAGTGAACTACGGTCGGTTTGATTCCTTACAGAAGGATACGTAGGCAGTCAGTGGTCAGCCATGTGATGCAATCGACGTTGGAAGACGGAGGTGTTTTTAGCTATTGATCGTCTCATGCATGAATGCATGATCCGAGGTGGAGAATTGTAGGATATGGGTCGGTGGACTTAAGTTTGGAAAGCAAACTTAGTTGGTGGAAACATCTAGATAATTCTAGGATGTTTACTTACGCCTAAAATAGGAAATTCTATGTATGTCTAGAATGTTCTTTGTAGACAAGTATTAGGAAACCCTTTACTTGTAGGGTAAGTATGTAACCTATATAAATAGAGCCCTTGGGAGAACCTATGAGATATACCAGAAGCTCTTCTTCTCTCTTGGGTTTTATATATTCTCTATGTACGATAATATATAAAATCACTTATTCCTTCCCGAGGATTCAACCTCGTTAAATTCTTGTCTTCTTGATTGTGTGCGTTTGTGTTCTTGGCATATTAAGATTATCTTTGTAGCTGTTGGTTAAACGCTTCCGCGGGTTTTAGCGCAACAAAAAGGATTTGGATTTCTCTTGTAATCTATATTACGTTTCAAATCTGCTACGAGGGTACGCTATCTGTCTTTGACTCGCTGGTGTTACATGGCAAAGATTTGGCTACAATTGGTCAAGTGAGTTTGGGAATATTTTGCTTGGTGTTGCTGGTAGTTTTCCTTCACTTTGGTCTAGTAATCCAAACCATTCTCTACTTTGTCTGCAAATCATGTCATGAAGAAATTATCGATAAGTCTAGCCTTGCAGATCACTTGGAGGGCTATAACCTTGGTCACTATGCACCTCTTAGTAGCGACCGAAACGTTCACCTCCGAGGAGATTCTCTTGTTTGAGCTTTTATGAGCTTCAAATTCTTAATATTTGCATACACAAAACTGTAATTTGGTGCGATTTTATTTATTTATTTAATTTAGTGTGATTAATATTATCTAATTTATTATTTTATGAGGGAATGGTAAAATAATCAATCTCTACATAATTATTTTGAAGCAAGGATCCAGGTTCATGAACTGGAAACAACATCCAAACTAGCACAAAAGATTAGAGATGCACATATAAACAGGGTGACATAAAAAAGCTTAAAAAGGAGTTTACACACCAAAACAAAGTAGCACTAAGTTTATAGGGTAATGCGCAGCAAACGCAGAAAACATAAATAATGTAAAGGTCCCGCTTGGCCCAGCATGGTTCACTTATCAGTCCGTTTGTAGTCCTACAACAATTTTCAACAGAAGCCCTATATTGTCATATCTCAAGCACAATTGGATATTTTCATATTCTCAAACATTTCTGATAATGTTTAACGAGACTTGTGAGAGAGGTGATGATTCTGCTTGAAAAGTAAATTTCAAATCTTTCTAATAGTCACTAGTACAAATTCAGGCAATATGGCTCGACACAATCACTTTCAATAACACATTCGTCAAAGTGAATACCACAACTCAAGAAAATCACCCAACACAGCATTGGCCGAGGTTGAATTGTGTAACTGGCTGCAAAGTGTGCTAGAAAGAAAGAATCAAGTGATAAGTTTGCCACAAAACAAGTCAAGCTGCCTGAATCCTGGTTTTTTGGGATAAACTGCCCTGCGCTGCAACCAAAAAAATTACACTCTATCTAAAGAGGGAAAAAAAAAAAAGGCATCAAAATACAGTACGACTGAGTTTGTCAATTGAAGTCATTCATGAAAAAATTTGTGTTACAAAATGAATTAGCTAGAGTTCTTCTAAGCTAGAAACCCATAAAAAAGGCAGTAGAGGCAGGTTATTTAATCAGGTTATTACAGAATTAAAAGTGAAAGCAAGATTAAGCACATAGAAAAGAAGATGGGTCTACTGTTGCTAGAAAGTGAGAAGCTACTATTCGGAAGTCTAGGGTATAGATCTGGTGGAGGCATTACACAGGCATCACCGTTGAAACTTATTTTTCTAGGAAAGGCAAAGCCTCCGCCGAATGTGAATCCAGGATCTTTTTTTAGTAAAATCTCTGTTTGTACATTTCCAGTCACATTTGCTGCTTGCATTAACAGGTCATTGTAGAATGGAATTCCCCAAAACATTCCGGTATCGTCTGCAACAAAGTAAAGCCAGAAAGTAGTAGTATTAGAAAGTCAGTAGGAGCGGGCAATGAATATGAGTTGCTTGTTTTTTCCAGTCAAAAATCACTGGGAGAAATTTCTGATAAAGGAAAGAAACAGATAAGAACTTACTTATTTTGGGATACACGTCTAAGGGTTTGTAGTTAAAGCTGAACACTTCGACTAAACTATGCAAATTCGGGTGCTGCACAACCAAGCTCCACTGTGAGTAGTTCTTTACATAGTTGAAGTTGTGCACAGTAACCTTGACTCTCCAGTATTTCTTGTAACTTGTTTTCACATGCCAATGAATCCTAATTGGGCACATATGTTGTGTACACAAAACTTTAGGAGGAATAACTTCGTCCTCACTGCGCGGGAGTTGTATTAGATCAGTCTGCAAATCTTTTGTGGGACTGTGAAATACGACAGAAACCAACCACTGTTATAACAAAATTCAAATTTAAGTTAAAATCTGTGTCAGATATAAATGTTAGAGAAGTAAGAGTATATGAATTACTCGATGCAGTGTTTAGTTGGATCTCCAGGACAAGCACAGCTGCATGTAGGGCATGGAACGATTGTTTCGTTGTAGAATGTAGACATTGAAACACAACAAGTAGGGGACTGTGATGCCTTCGTCTGAGAGTAAGTACACGTAAGCTCCCATGTATCTGCAGAATTAACAATGGGAAGGCGAAGAAGAACGACAACGTCAGCAAAAAGCTTCAAGAGAATAGGGCTACAAACAGTACAATGGGATGCTAATAAACAATTTCCGTTTACATATACACACATGAAGTAAGAAAAGGAGTGAAAGGAATTATCAGGACAATCAATGTACTTACAGAGGGCTTGTGTGTGGCGACGACCCTTATCTTCTGGGAATTTAGTTGGTGCAACCCGCATTGGGGCTCCACATGTATAACCGGGAATGCCAATACTGAAATTCTGTGGTATAATTTTATCTACTTGGTCTTTTTCTTTTTCTGCAGTCTTGTTTTTACTGGCAGCGTCACTCTCTTTTAAAACTCTCTTCTTATGAGTATCATGCCCAGGGAACTCGTTCTTCATTTCGTCAACATTATGATGCTTCCCCTTGTTCTTCCCATGTTCCTTACCCGGAGGGGATTTCTCTTTAGGACCATCATCAGGACTAGGAGCCGGCGGTGGTGCACCAGGAGTAGTGCCATTAACTTCAGAAAGAAGCATTGCGTTTCCTACTTCCATTAGGAAAGAAGCACCATGTTTCGAAGGATCTTGATTCATTGTTGTCAATACACCAGCTTTACAACAATTACTTGTTTGGGTATTATAGGGTACTCCTGGTAATAAATCAATTATCACTGGTTGCTTCATGCAAGAATGTGGAGGTACCTTTCTTTTGATTCTTGTGCAATCACCTTGTTCCTTTGCTTCGGCTCCTGACATTTTCCATATTACTTCATCTTTTTGCCATGTCCAACTTAAAGCCCAACCAGGTCTTTCTATCTGTCGGTATATTTGTTTATTGTATATAGAGATTTGTGCCTGTACAAAAACATGGTGCATTGTCATGTTACATTAGTACAGCATATCTACAAGTCAAATGAAACGAGGCTTTAACCAGCCTACAACATTTCCTAGCATAAATAGTTCCATTGTAGGATTCAGCATTCTTGCAATATTGTACAGCATTTGAGAAGAGAAATTGGGACATTTTTAGGTGACATACTTTTCCTTTGAAAGTTGAAGGATGACAAAATCTAGTGGGCCCCACTAGAAACAAAACATTCTTTGCTTTCTACTAAGATAATCAGAACCGTTGAAATGTTTCACTTCCCTTACCAATTGAACGGCAAAGATCATCAAACGTTTTATATTTTCATTAAAAAAAAAAAGATTTTCTTAATGAAGAACCTGTAATTTGTCACCGCGTGTAGTCAAAGATTTCTTAATTGAATTTGCATGAATTTTTCCAAAAAAAACTCCCAACAGCATGCACCGATTTCGAAACTGAATTTGAATCGTTCAACCTTATTCATTTCCGATTCCAACCTTTGGAGAAAAATCAAGAAAAAAAAGAAAGAACTTACAGTGTACATATCATCTTCCCAAGCTAAAATATCCCATTTGATTTTTATATGTCCTTTTGGATCCAAAAGATCATACCCATCTGACCATCATCAAAAAGCATACAAATCTCTTCAGTAGGATTCCAAAAGAAAAAATATAAGATTAATTAGCAGAGTAAATATCAAATACTTTTAATTAAGAAAGAAACAATGAAGAGAAATTAGTACCAGCTTCGAAGATGTAGAGTTGAGAGAGCAATAAGAAACATAACAAAATGAGTCTTAAGAAACTAGAATAATAATAATATTCATAACCCATTGAAATAGGATTTCGTTTTCACATGAGATTTTTTTATTTAAACAAGAAGATGAACAGATGATGATTTTGGTTGAGTTCCTAGGTTTTGTTTGGTTTAGAGTGTTAAATGAGTTGAGTTGTTGTGTCAGTGGAGATTTAAAGAGAGAGAGATATTTGGGTTACAGCTTCAACGAGGATGGCATTTGCCCGTTTTGCGTCTATTTCTCTCCATAAGAAAGTGACTGAATACAATGGGCATATACATATATAGACACTAGAGAGAATGGAGTCAGTCAATTAATACTGTAACATTCATTGCGTATATGCTTGACAGTGGGATTTCTTGCTTCCCAAACGAAAATTGTTCCATAATAAGACGGTTTGTTTTCCCTAGAGCCAATTGAATCATGCCACACAATCCACAAGTAACAACTTTGAAGCCAGTTTTAGTTTTCATTTGAGCCAGCAATGTGCTACTTTTGTCTACTGTTACTGTGAGACCCTTTTGCTTTATTTTATGGAGGGGCCAATTTGAAATGTTACCAAAACTGTGTTGAGGTGCAAACGTACAATTACAAAACTGATTACTGGACCTTCTCAAAACAACCAGCTCTCGCCAGGGACTAGACTCTCGCCAGGCCTTCAGTCACACGGCCAAAGTGAAGCGACCTCAAAAAAGCTGATTCTGGGCCTTCAAAAAAAAATTGAAGCCCTCACTTTTTACTTCAAATGTCCAGGCGTTATTATAGGGGGCTGTCAAAAATCGTGAAATGACTAAGTTATCCTTATACTAATTTATACTAATTCTTACCCAAATTTACCCCCACCCTAATTACAAACATAAATACTTATATCTCACACAAAAGAAATCAAAACCTAAAAATCAAAACATCAAAATTTCTCCCCTCTCTTCTCCTCTCTTACCTCTCTTTTCTTCCCCATTTCCTCTCCACATTTCTCATTTTCGAGTTTTTAATCATGGATGGAACCAAAACTGATGCAACAATGGAGCAGCAAAGGTAAGCATCCAAACCCACTCTTTTGTTATTGATTTTGGTGCTAAAACTAGGTAAGATTCACTCCATGAAAATCAAAAAACGAGTTCCAGAACTACTTACGGCTAGCTATTAGAGCCGTAAGTCCTCCTTACGTCTCGCATCTGAAGAACAGCTAGCCGTAAGTAGTTTGTTAGGTAAGCCATTAAAGCTTCAGATCCAAGCCGTAAGTTCAGTTTACTAACCGTAAGTTAGTTACGTCTCATTTCGATACTTTAGTTACTAGCCGTAGGTTTCTGTAAATCAAAATTTTTTGTCGCAAGGTTACAGGCCGTAAGTACGAACTTATCAGCCGTAAGTTTAGTTACGGCTTCATATCTATTTGAATTATCAGCCGTAAGTTACACTGACAACCACTTTTCTCACATTTCTCTGCCATATTTTGCGCTTCAGAGAACCAGAATCAAGTGCCGTGGTTGCACCAACTGAAATAATGGCTCACCGAACTGTTGCTGGTTCAAAGTTTTACACAGAAGGAAAATGCTTGTCTTTGCGCAAACTATATCATTCACTATCCGACGAAAGAGCAATTTAAGGCTTTCAAGGGATACTTGGAGTGGGGCTTGCCTCCTGAAACCTGGTGGGACATTACACAGGATTTTTGGACACAAACCAAAAATCCGATGACGCGCAAAAAGGTTGTGCTGATGCTGCGATGGTCTAAAATTCAAAGACGGGTTCGTGAATTCATGAAACTAGTGGCATTCATCAACCGATGTTGCCGTTTTGAGGGTGAAACCGATGAAGACATTATCAAGAGGGCTCTAACGGAATGGACACGATGCCACAAAAAGGAGTTCAAATATGAAGCTCATTATAGGCAATGTAGGAAGTTTTTTGTGAAACTTGACGGCAGCAATGGTGACTTGATATAAGTAAATCGTGATGGTGGTAAAAATCAATATGTAAGGCATCTATGTGGTAAAAAATAATATGTAAGGCATCTATGTATGTTGAAAATTTGTATTTTTTTATAGTTACAGGAGTACTTACGGCTACTGAAATTACCCTGGTACCATCCGTAAGTAAAGTTACGACTACACTTTCCCAGACGTAAGTCAAGTTACGGCTACTGAAATCATCTGGGTTTAAGCCGTAAGTAAGTGGAATTTCATAAAACATAACTCCAAAAAGTGAAGTGTTTGCCAAAATAATCCAAAATACATCATCATCATGTTTCAACAAAAAAACAACAAAAAAACAACAAAAAACACAACAAAAAACACGTATCACTAACAAAAAACATGTATCACCGACATCTTCAAGCTTCTTTTTCCTCTTCATCTTGTACCTCGGTCAAATCTTTCAACGGTTCTTGTGGTTGTTGGGCTCTTTGCGACGCTTTTATTGCATCCCAAGTGTTCATTTCCGTCTCGTATTGTCCACACCATTCCCTAGCTATCTCTTTGTTCAACGTTGTAGGGGACAACGGTGGTAATGGGCAACCATCTTCTAACTTAAGCCCTATGAAATGACCTCCTCCAATTTGTGCAATCACAAGACGGCGAGGCTTGCCAAGATCTCCATGTTCTTGACTATACCTCGCATAGAGTGGAGTGTACGTGTTATTACCACCACGGGAGAAGTAGTGAACAACGCATTTGAATTCATCGGCAATCAAGTGCCCGCATTCCGGAAATGCCATCCAATTTCCCCTTGACATAAGATCACCTTCCCCGATGAGTCTCCTATTCATTGCCTCTAGTCTATCATTGTCGTCCCCGGGACCCGACAACAAATAGTAGTAAACATTCGGCTCTCTATTTAATCTTGCATACAACAACATCCTAACATAGGTGGGTTGGTTCACCGCGGGAAAGGGTCCTAGTTGTTCCGATGTAAAATGGTAACCACAATTTCCATCACCCTCTACATCTTCCATGGAGATTATGTAGTCATGAATTATAGATGGAAGTTGCTCCATCCACTCATAATAAATCATGTGGTAAGGCCTATGAATGTTTCCATGTTCATCCAAAGGGGTTCTATACATTCCACAAGGTTCGCGATGTACCTCCTTCCCATGCTTAAAAACCCTCTTATTGTCAAGCTCTTCAACAACCACATCCGGGGTGCTCCTCTTCTTCACTACCGGGGTGCTTCTCCTCTTAAAAACTTTGATTGGTAGCCTTACTATTGTTTGTTCGGGGGATGTTGCCACACCCTTGCCTTTGCCCATCACATCTTTATCCTTCACATTCCCTTTTGTTGGAGTGGCAACCGTTGGAATCTCCTTCATATTGGGTTGCCGACTTGTTGAAGTTTTTTCCGTTGGAGGTCGTTTACGTTTGTTTTTGTTGACAAATGCTTGAAGGGTGCATTCCATGTCGTCTAAACCTTTTACCTCCTCCAAGTTCTTCATCATCTCGAAGTCTTCACTCTCTCGTTGGTTCATCAACTCAAAGCCCGAGGGGTCTCTTGTCTTTGACGCAATATTTCTCTCTCTTGCATTCGCACGAGCAACTCTCTTTGTAACCTTGGTGTTAGGCCTACCCCTACCATCCTTCTTTTTATCCGGTTCAAAAAGATCACATCTAGTGTGTGCATGAGCCCATTTTCGATACCGGGCGCACCAAGATTGCCTTTGTCCCACATTCATGTCCTTCCAATACTCCCTCGTTGCTTCATATTCATATGTCTCATTAAACTCTCCCCCAAAATCGTTGTCGAAGACTTGTCCTTGGAATGAAAGTTGCCTCCAAAATGGATCGATCTCGCCAATTGGGACCACACCCGTGAAAGTCGCAAATCTATGGCAACATGGGAGTCCCATGGATGACATGTTGGGACAAATACACACATTGGGGTCGAATTCACCATTACGAAATTTCTCTCGTTCCTTCATGACTTCCTCAATAGCCCAATGGGACACAAAATGGGTGATTCCTTCGAGACAAGGTTCGTTAATGTACTTGGTGTGCATATTCATTCGAGTATGTTCAAAAGCTCCCTTAATCGTATCTATATTATGTTTAAAATACCTTTTCATAGCATTGTAAACCTTAACAAATCCACCATCACCATTTAAAAGATTTTTTTTGAACCGGTCGTGACAGGACTCCACGGAACTTGTTGCTTGGTTCTTGTAGTGCTTGCGTTGATTGGTGAAAGCCGCGACAAACCGATGCCTATGAGGGACAAACCATTCCTCCTCCAAGTACCTTTTAACTTCGGGAATACGACTCCAATAGCTCAACATCTCACTTGCCTTCTCTTCATATTCCTTGATTGTGAGTGCCCAAACTATATCATCCCATTGTACCAAGAGTTTTTCCCATTCATCTTTGTTGAACTCTTCCAATTTTTTCAACTCCTCTAACCTTTCTTTCATTTTCGCTTCCGGTAGTTTCTTAGCTTTGATGTACTCTTCTTTCATTGTTGGTGTGATAAGAGGCTTGCACTTTACTTGTACGATATTCCATGTGTGAAAAGTGCAAAGCATGTTGTGAGCATCCGGAAAAACACTATTGATCGCATTCATTAAGGCTTGCTCTTTGTCGGTAATGATGACACCCGGATAATGATCTACATGGTATATATACTTCAATTGTTGCAATGCCCAAACATAGCTTTCCTCGGTCTCGTCCATCATATAACAAAAGCCGATGGTAAAAGGTTGCTTTGTAGAAGTTTGACCAACTAAATGCAAAAGAGGTAGACAATACTTATTGGTTTTATAAGTACAATCTAACAATAGAACTTGGTGATTGCACCGCGCCAATTTTATGAATTCCGGATGAGCAACAAACATGTGGGTCACTTTGTGGTCCGCGTCCTCCTCGAAGTAACAAGTGAATTTGTCTTTCAAAGCTTCAAAAAGTTTTTGTTGAAGATCGGACCTACCTTGCCATTTGATTCTCTTTGCTTTAGATGTGGCGTTGTAAATTGTTCTCAAATTCGAACAATTTTCCGGGTTTACATGTTGTAGGTTGCCAAGAATATCACGAGGAGGTACATTTCTTTCGTACATCCCTTCCACCAAAATTCTTTCATCGAGAGTTAACCTTGTAGCTAAATCATGTCTATAAAAACTCTCGGGAGGATCGTGGTTGTGACAACCGCTTATCACCGTCTTCAAAAACCATCTCCCACTTCCTTGTTTAGAGCAAATTGGAGTCTAAAAGGGCAATTCGTTTTCTTTGTAAAGGTTTTTGGGGTCTTCCTATTAATCTTCAAAAGCTTCCGCACGGTGCCTTTTTTTGCATGACTCTTGTACACTCCACTACACTCGCACACCAATTGAAAATGGTTATAGGTCACATTACTTCCTTTGACTATCATGCACATCTTCTTTTTAGCATGTTCAATAGCCCATTTGACGGCTTCTTCCTTGTCCGGCCATGTCTACATTAAACCCAATAATCAAATTAGATATCTAAACGTTTTAAATAATATTTAAAAAACACGCATTCATATACATAAGAGTGTGCGCTTAAATTGTTCGGACATGAGGTGCATAGTGAGCGGTAGTGTCATGCCAAACACGAGTAGCCTGTGGTTGATTATTGATGGGAACAATTAGTGGCACAACCTACACAACATAAAAAAAAATGTTAAATTAGTCACATTGCAAACTTACGTCTGAGAACATAAGACGTAAGTTCAGTTACGGCTATCATCGATACTTTCCAAACAAGCCGTAAGTAAAAATCAAAATAATACTGGCAGACAGGAGTCAGACATGACTAGTTACGGCTCATAATATTTTGTACTCCCTCCGTTCCAGTTTAGATGCCATATTAGGGTTTTGATATAGTCGCCTTATACTTGCTAGAATTGATGTTTTTCTAACAATCTTTTTACAAAATCTCTGCATTTTAGTTTGGAAACGTAACATAGAAGATAAAATGCTAGGGTGTTGTTGAAAATTTTGTGGAAAAACATCAAATTTAGCGAGTTTATGGCGACTATATCAAAACCCAATTATGGCATCTAAACTGGAACGGAGGTAGTAATACGTAGTCGTAACCAAACTTACGGCCACTAAGGTCAAAATATTGAAGACGTAAGTACGGCTCAAAAAATTGGTGCTCGCAAACTTATGGGCCGTAAGTAAAACATTGAAGCCGTAAGTATGGGCATTGAATATTCCCATGCACAGACTTACGGCTGGTAACATCGCGTCGGCCATAGCCGTAACTTGATGTACGACCAGAAAAACCCCCAAATTCTAGACTTACGGCGCGGATCTGAAGAACTTTAAGCCGTAAGTCCTACTTACGGCTGCTAATACAAGCCGTAAGTTCCTTCTGGAACTCACAAAAATCACATTTTTTACGTGATTTCAACTGTCTTGAGAGGAATAAAGCATACCTGATTGTTTTCTTGAGGTTCTTCTACATTGGGTACATTCAGGTTTGGGTAATCTGCAGGATCGACCTCGTATTTCTCGAGAAAGTCTTCACTTGTGCATACAAACTTTTTACCATCAAAGAAATTGTATAATCCTTCATTTTTACTTTTTACTGCCCCATTTGTAAACATGTTCCTCCTTAGATGGCGTGGGACATGAACACATAATTTACATTCAAACCGCCATTCATCTTCTACCTCACCCACTCTTCTTCGTCCTAGATTACGAGGTGCTCTATTTGCAAAGTGATAATCACACACATCCATCCATGCAGGAAAATCTGCTCTATCGATAATGGGTGGTGTTTCCTTATCAGGTGTTTCTTCTCTAATTACAGGTTGTGTAATTACAGAACTTGGTTCAGCGGTCCTGATGCAAAAAAAAAATAAAATAAATAAATAATAATAATGACTTACGGCTCATAAAAAAGACTTACGGCTGGTAAGTCTGCGACACAAAAGTTTTATGAAATTATCAAAACTTACGGTTGCTAAATTTGGAGACATAACTATTTTAAATCTACGGCTACATGTTCTACAGATTGCAGCCGTAACTATGACTTACGGCTACAAACGTGGAGTTACAGGTAGCCGTAAGTAACCCTGCTTCGATTTTTTTTGATGTTTTTAGCTGAATCTAAGCTAAACAACTAA
>JAJJMA010083161.1:1370-13706 GCA_023529015.1 Papaver nudicaule
TGGGTCTAGACATTTTGGGTGTTTAAGAAGTAAGGAATGGCAATTATGTTAATAAGTGACTAAGAGGACACATGGCAACCCAAGAGTGAAAAGGAGTCTCTATAAATAGGATCTTAGAAAGATCATTGAGGAGGACTTTTTGGAGAGAGAAAGGGAAGACCATACATTTGAGAGAGAGAGAGAGAAAGGGGATGAATCGGTACTACCTCTGAGACTCGGATCGGATTGAAAGTATTACCCTATTCACATTTGGCGACCACAGTGGGAGACCGATTTCGAGTCCAGCGGAATGCAACCGGCGCTAGAAGCAATGAGCGCGCCTCAAAGGAGAGCAGAACGAGTTCCCATACCAGGCGAGGATTTCGTTCTAATAGAGCACGAGCCAGCGGACAGTGATATTGACGATGCGCAAATGATTGAAAAAGTATCTGTGGGGATCGTGGACGCACCAGCAATCTCGGCGCAAGAGGGTAAAGGAATCGCACCATTTGCCGACAGTAACACAAAGGACACGAGTTTGGATGAAATGCGACGAGAATTCGCAACACAGGCGAAAAAACAACAACACTTGATGACGCTAATTAAACAGAAGAGGGCGCGTCGACGCAAGAAGATGTCGGACCGACCGCCAGAATTTTCGATGAACCAAATTTGGCCGGAATAGTTGTCGGAAGAGCAAAACTCGCAATCACCAAAGGTTTTCAGCAAGAAGAAGGACCCAGTGCACCAACTGGGAGGATCTCGGAGGAGGACCTAGCTAGATATATCGAAGAACACTACCGAGTAGCAAAACAAGACCATGGGTATAGTTCTCTGGACCCCCCTTATACGAAAGAGGTAGTCGCTTACAAGTTCCCGAGTGACTATACATCACCCAAGTTCAAAGTGTATACGGGACAAGGAAACGCACGAGAACATTTGAGTCATTTCCACTCGGCAATGAACCAGCACGCGAAGGATGGTAACCTATGCCTGAAGGAGTTTTCAAAATCGTTGTCTGACGTCGCATACACGTGGTATGATAATTTAAAACCGGGAAGTATAGCAACATGGGAGGAGATGGCGCGCTTATTCCTTAAAAAGTTTTTCTCCGCAAAAAGGCGAGTAACATCGGTTGATTTAGCACGGACGACAATGGGAGTTGATGAAGATCCCATGAAATACATCACAAGATTCCGAAGTCACGCGCTCGAGTTAAGCGAAGAGGTACCAGAGGACAGACTGGTTGAAATCTGCGTTGGGAAAATGACCGCTACCTTGCGTTTCGCTTTGTCCAATTTTCAATTCCAAACCTTCGTAGAATTAGAAGAAGCCACGGCGCGGTTATCAGATTGCCTTGGGATATTTCAGCAGGTAAAGATGGAGCAGACGTGGTACAATTCCGTTAACTCACTAAGCGCGGCTATTACTAACAGTGGACCCGCTCCGGGAAACAAGCGACAAGCGCCTTTCCAGCCATATCAAGGCGCTGCACCACAAGGAGTACGAAGTGGAAACAATTCTAACAGTCAGCGCCCAATTCCGGCGCCTATACCTGAAAACCTCGTCGATCAATGGACCGCTAATGGAGAAATTAACTTACCACCTGCTGTCGTAGATATAAACACTGTCAACAAAGCGCACGAACGATACTGCCACTTTCATAGAAGGGTAAATCACTCGACCCTTGATTGTTATGGCGTACGAAATGCATTTTGGAGGAAAGAGAGGGCCGGGGAGATAGATCTCGGACGACAACAAATAGACAAGGATCCCTTGCCCAAACACAATGTCATGATGATTTCTCATGACCCTAGGGACGAGGGATGGGCAGCATGGGAGGACTCCAAGGAAGAGGCATGCGAATTGTCCAGCGGAAAACAGGATTTTGAGGGAACAAATAATGTCGCCTTCCAGTTCTCCAAAACCGTCATTGCACAGCAATTCTTTGACTCCCTGGGGTTCAGTGAAGACCAAGTCAGGGAGGCGTCCCAGGCGATCGCTGTTATAGCAGCGGGACACCAGGCGTTATCAAGAGGAAGGATTACCTTTGATGATAGCGATATATGCATTCCGGGGGAACACCTACGTCCCTTGTACCTCACTGCAACTGTCAATAAGCAGCAGTTAAGAAGGGTGTTCATCGATGGAGGGGCATCATTGAACCTTGTCTCGGTACACACCTTGGATCTACTGGGAATACCAAGGGAGGAAATCAGAGAACGGAAAACGAAAGTGCGCGGTTTCGGAGGTCACACCCAAGAGGCGATCGGAGTAATATGCCTAACTATATCCATTGGGCCGATTAAAGCATCAGTACCCTTCCATGTGCTAGACGATCACACCTCGTTTCATCTGCTTCTAGGGCGCGGATGGATACGCGATCACCATGTTGTGGCGTCCACCTATCATCAATGCATTAAAACTAACATCGGAGGAAGAGAGTATAGAGTACCAGCCACAAACAACCCTTTTGGACCCGAGGAGGCATATATGGCGGAAGCAGTCTTTTACCAGCCAGCGGGACAGGGTGAAGCAGCTGTGATAGGTTTGTCTCGGACGATCCCTCTACCAAAGTGGGAAGAAGATAGTAAAGTCTCGGTCTTTAGTCCCGCTCGTTTGGAGATACCCAAAGAAAATAGGAAGGTTGAAGAAAAGGCGTCTGTATTCAGCGCCGAAAGATTAGGGGCGCCGGTAGGCACCAAAAGGCTAAAGACAGGATTAAAGCCCCGTTTCCACCGCTTCATCACTCAAGGTGGAGGGCATATTTACAGATTATAGCAATCAGCGGAGATGTTGCCACCCGAGCAGCTGTGTGAGGCATCTACAAGTCAGGTGACACCATCTCCTAACGAGGAAGAAGAAGTGACGGCAGGATCATTACCAGTAGAAGAACCCGCAGAGATACCATCGTTAGACGAGGTAGAAGAAGTAGACATCGGCGATAAGGAAGAAGACTGATCAAGATCAGCGCGTCCCTCGGAAGGGAAGAACGGAGGAGAATGGTCGAACTATTAAAAGAATATAGAGATGTTTTCGCCTATACGTACAGCGAAATGCCAGGCTTGGACGCAGAGTTAGTCGCACACTCTCTAGATGTTCTACCCTATGCGCGCCCCGTAAAGCAAAGAAGCCGTACCTTTCACAAGTATGTGGCATTGGCAATAAAGGAGGAAATCGAGCGACTAGTGGCGGCGAAATTTATCAAACCCATAAAGAACGCGCCATGGTTAGCCAACATTGTACCAGTAATGAAGAAGAATGGAAAAATCCGTTACTGCGTGGATTACAGAGATTTGAACAAAGCCTGTCCAAAGGATGAGTTCCCTGTACCCAATGTCGACATGCTAGTAGACGCGACTAGTAACCACCAAATGTTTTCGTTTATGGACGGTTACAGTGGCTACAATCAGATTAGAATGAACACTGTTGACGCGCACAAGACGGGCGTTCCAAACACCATTCGGATGCTTTTATTATGTGGTAATGCCCTTCGGATTGAAGAACGCGGGGGCAACTTATCAACGCGCCATGGTTTCTATCTTTCATGATTTAATCCATAGGCAAGTTGAGGTATACGTTGATGACATTGTGGTTAAGTCCCAAAGGAGGAAAGATCACATTTACCATTTACGAATGGTCTTTGAGCGTTGCAGACAGTACAAACTTAATATGAACCCTCTGAAGTGTGCTTTTGGGGTCACGTCGGGCAAGTTCTTGGGTTTTGTGGTTACCAGCACGGGAATCCAAGTGGATCCAGGAAAGGCGCAAGCGATACTTAGTATGGACAGCCCTACCAATGTACAGGAGCTTCAGAGTTTTTTAGGGAAAATATGTTACATTAGGCGGTTCATACCAGGCCTCGCCCAGATGATGGCCGCCTTCACCCCACTTCTAAAGAAAGGGCGTGTATTCCAATGGGAAGATGTCCAACAGACCGCTTTTGATAACATAAAACGATGCCTGACTTGTCCATGAGTCCTTCGACCACCAATACCAGGCGAGCGACTACATCTTTACCTAGCATACACGACTGAAGCAATAGGGGCGCTCCTCGCTCAAGATTTGGGGAACGATCAACTTTTTCCTATATATTACATAAGTCGCGTACTAAAAGAAGCCGAGGTGAGATACCCCCGCATAGAGCAAGCATATCTAGCCCTCATCTATGCAGCTCAAAAGTTAAGGTCATACCTGTTAGCGCATCAAACGGTAGTGGTTGCCGCGGCAAACCCCATGGTTTATCTAGCCGAACGTCCGTACCTAACCGGGCGAACTGCACGATGGTCCCTTCAGCTGTCAGAGTTCGGACTACATTACCAGAGACCACGAGGCGTCAGAGGACAAGCAATCGCAGACCTTTTAGCCGCGTTCCCAGGAAGCGACGAGGCTGATATTCATGAAGACATCCCTGGGGAGGTAGCAGAACTATAAGAAGAAGGTACATGGGACATGTACTTTGATGGGCCATCATATGGGACGTACGGGGGAGCAGGCATCGTGTTTGAAACACCATAAAATGAACTACTATCGTTCGCTTTCAACCTAGATTTCTCTTGTAGCAACAACATGGCCGAGTACGAGGCATTCTTAATAGGACTCAAGCTGGCAGAGCAAATGAAACTTCAACGACTCCATGTACATGGTGAAAAAGGAGGGGTACCGAAATACTACCAACTTTTCGTTTTGGCTCGTGAGTCTTATGGTATAGAGTTTGGACGATCTCAAAAATCAATATCCAAACCTCTAACTGGAGTAGTCTCGACAGTTAGGTAATAACGTACTACTTGGTGCTTTAATTATAAATCAGAGTTATAATGCGGAAAGTAAAAGCACACAAGACACCAAACGTTTTTTAACGAGGAAACTGCCTTGCAGTAAAAACCTCGGGACCTCGTCCAGTTTTGAACACCGCCCAGTACAAACTGACTACAAACACTAGCCTACTATAAGACTTCGGTCTGGGATGTAGCAGAGACCAACTCAAGCCCTCCAAGCGAATTGGCTACTGTCGCCTTCCTTACGTCTCTGGATCCCCCACAGATCGTCACGCACTTGATTCCCCTAGCTGACGTCCGTTACAGGCCTAGGAGTTGCTTTGACCGATGCCAAAGGCTTTTGTCAGCAATACTGGGTTTTAAACCAAAACTGTTGACTTATGGTGTAACTGTCCTCTATCAGTTTACCATAAACAAAGATGACTTCCTTCGGATTGTCAAATCCAGGTCATACGGAAATCTACTTCACAAATCGGGGCTGACACGCAAACCAACTTCGCAATGCCCAATCTGTATCTACCTCAGTTATAGATGAAGAACCACTTAAGGAACTTGTATAACTGGAGCCAACTAGGTCTTACAACACCGAGTGCAGCCGTGCGTTGCTACCTTTCAAAACCTTGTTGAGTAACGTATCAGTTCTTGAATAGCCGTATATCAGAAGAGACGGACTTTAGAATAGACAAGAACGTGATCAGGTTACCAAGGTGACAGGTTAATCCGATTTCAACCAAAGATGGTTTCAATCTCCTACCTGTGCTTCCCAACTCTCTAAGGAAGTCTTGATAGTCGTAGGGAGTTCCCAGAGGAGCTGCAACCTATAGAGGATGACTATACCACAACAAGCTTTCACCGAAGTGAAAAGAGTTTACGCTACCTTCCCTGAGGACCTTCACGTGTGCTTGATGCTTGCGGTATTTGTCCTTAGACACCTCTATTTATAGCACTCAATAAGATAGGTTGCTTTGGAATTAAGCAATCAATTACTTGTCCCACAAGTTAAGGAAACCCTAAACTTGCCAACCAAGTAATACAGATTAATCTCAATTGAAATTCCTTTTTAGATTTATCTGCCAAGTGTTTTGTTGGCTCTAAAACACTTCAAGATAGGAATCCAACAGACCAGAGATAATCTTATCTTATTGACTCATTGAGGATCGTTAGATGGAACACAAAAGGTATTTATGTTTCACACAAGTCCATCTAAGAGATAAAGGAGTTGGAATTTGACTCAAAGTGAAAATCTGAAAGATATTCACGCAATTTGACTTTCCAGAAACTTCCCTGCGTCAGGTACGCGTACAGGTACGTGTACTAATGCGACACAGGAGATTTTCCGGTCCAGGTACGCGAAACCGGTTCGGGTACCGTCCAAGTCAAATTTAGGTCAAATACTGAATCCGCTGGAAGAACTGGGCTGAGCCAGAACTTAGACATGAGAATGTCCTCAGCTATGATCCATGGACTCTTTGCTCAAGAGTACTCCTTAGATTCATCCATATCCAATATAACAGTTTGCAAGCAAACCATTGCAATGGACAAATGGCGTCGAATCTATCTCATATGTTCTTGATTCACAGTATTCGTGGGATCAAACACTGGTCATGACATAAAGCCATGTTACACAAGAACACGATCTCAATCGCTACATTACTACTAAAGTAGTCGACTATATTTCGAAAGAATAGAGAAAGTAGAAATAGAAGAATATCCATAAAGTCATAACTCCTACTAACCTTTTATCGATGAAGAATAATTGATGTCTTCTTTGTCTTCACAGTCTTCGTCTTCAAGGTCTCTACTACTCTGTCTATATCCCATTTCTGAAATCTAAACTCTAGTAGGCTAAATCAAGAATTGAATTTTGACACCTAAAACTGACAACTAGCTTGACATACCAACGCTAGTGGGTTTGACCGGACAATGCCCTAACACATGGCGATTCAAAGTTGGTCACAAGTCAAGCGGGGGGAGAGTTCCAAGTCAAAGAAGAACGATTAGCGCCCTATCGCGCAGAAGCACAGGAGCAGATGGCCAAGTTTGCCCAAATAGAACTAGGGCACACTGGGAGAGCCATGAATAGACACGCCGACGCCTTGGCAACACTTGCGGCGAAAATCAATTTGAATGGAAAAGATGAAGGATCGATTACTGTGTACAGACAGGAGCTGCCTAGTACATGGTTGCGAGAGATGAAATTTGAAGAAGAAAATGACTGGAGAAAGGGAATCATGAGAGAGCTCGGTAAACCGAAGGAAGAAAGGTCGATATTATTTAAAAAATTGAAATCTTTTGTGGTCATCAAAGGGCAACTGTACTACCGAATGGCAGGTGGAGCTCTAGCACGATGCATAGGGAATCAAGAGGCGACGAACCTCCTGGATAAAGTCCATCAGGAAACTTGCGGACACTCGGGAGTAGTTCCATTATACAGAAGGATACAAAGGAAAGGGTACTACTGGCCTGAGATGGCAACGCAAGCTGCGACTTTACAGAACAATTGCGCGGAATGCCAATCACCGCCGCAACCTTCGGGAGTTTGCACGATTGAAGAATTGGACTGGAGACAGCCATACATAAACTATCTAATAAACGGATCACTCCCGGGAGACGAGGTAGAAGCCTTGGTAATAAAGAAGAAGGCAGCGCGATTCTTCATTAACGAAGGAGTACTGTACCGGCGGAGTTTCAACAACGGCGCCCTAAGATGCCTAAGCAGTGAAGAAGCGCGAATAATAATGACCAAAGCACATGAGATGGAACATCAAGGAAAGCGCAAACTATTCATACACGTTCACGATGGTGGATACTATTGGCCCACCATGGAGGCGGATACAGCGGATTTCGTAAGGAAATGTGATATTTGACAACTCCATGGGAATGTCATTCAAGCGCCCCACAAAGAATTACATAGTATAGTTGCTCCGTGGCCCTTCCACAGTTGGGGTCTGGACCTGATTGGTCCCATAAGTCCTCTATCTTCTGGAAGGCACAAATATATAATTACGGCCACGGAATACTCAACCAAGTGGGTAGAGGCAGCGCCTCTGCGGAACTACGAAGGAGAAACCATAGCTGCGTTTATCAAGGAATACATCATCTGTCATTTCGGCGCGCCAATGATCATTCGCTCAGACAACGGTACCTCGTTCATCAATCAGAAGGTGGCAGATCTGTTGGCCAAATACTGTATAAAGCAACATGCGTCAACTGAATATTACCCACAAGGAAACGGATTGGCAGAATCTACCAACAAAACGCTGCTTCGAATCCTGAGCAAAACTGTCCATGACCATCACAGAAGCTGGCATGAGCAGCTACCTCTAGCACTATGGGCTTACAGGATCTCCAAGCGGAGTTCAACTGGAGCGTCTCCTTATTCCTTGGTGTATGGAGAGGATGCCATCCTACCAGCGGAAGTAGCGGTGCCATCAGCCAGAGTAGCGGTAGCCAGCCACGCGGAACCTGATGATGTAAGCAGAATCGCGCATCTTGACGCGCTTGCAGAAAGAAGGGCGAAGGCGGAAAGATTCGCTGAAACTTACAGAGCTACTAAGGCGCGTTACTATAACAAAAAGGTAGTACCTCGCTCTTTCGAAGTCGGTGATATTGTATTAAAAATCGCAAAGCACGTACAGAGAAAAGCCAAAGCAGGGAAATTCGCAGCAAATTGGCGCGGACCTTACATTGTGCGGAAGATTGCAGATTAAGCGGATATTATTATCTCAACCACATGAGCGGTAAGGAGATTGATACCCCGATTAATGGCAAATGGATTAAATTATACTATGCATAAGAGGATAGGGCCAGAGGGTACTGGCAGTAATTTTCATCTTTTATTATTATTAATCTTCGTTCGTTTATTTATCATTATATGTAAACCATAAGGAAAACAAGAGAAATATATACTCATTCCTTCAATCAATTACTTTATGGGCACCGAAAACCCAAAGAATGCATTAAACACGATTGCCTCAGGAGCGCACTGAACACGCTTCCTTTTATAACAAAATCGATTTAACACAAGGGCACTGATCACCCTGGTCGATTGGGCACCGAAAACCCATAAGGAGCGCACTGAACACGCTGCCTCAGGAGCGCACTGAACACGCTTCCTTTTACTGGAACACGCTCGGTGGAACGCCCGATACGCGGCCACTCTAAGACAGGCGTTATACCAACTGATTAATCTAAATATCATCAAAACACACTCGGGGCGTTACACCAACTATCGGAACATGCTCGGAGGAACGCCTGACACGCGCCCTACCAGCAAGACAAAATCTTAAAACAGCCTCAGAGCCACATATCAAGATTATGCAAAAATTATGCAAACACATTATGGGAATAAGCTTGGGGCGATTATACTAGCTGATTAATTTACGACTATCTATCAAACTATCGAAACATGCTCGGAGGGCCGCCTAATACGCCTAACCAGCAAAACAAAATTTAATACAAAAAACGCCTTGACGCGTCTCATTTGTGCAAAAATCAAATTAATTACATTATAGGCCTACGCGCCTTTAAAAAAGCTCCAAGAGCCGCATGCCAGGGAAGCTCATGTAAAGATTATTCAAACACATTATGGGAATGCGCTCGGGGCGATTATACCAGTTGATTAATCTACGGAACATGCTCGGAGGGTCGCTTAACACGCGCCCTACCAGTAAAGAGCGCCTTGAACACGCTATCCGTCCGCGATTTTACTAGTTTAAACACAAAACACATCAATAACATTAGCCCGCAAAGGCGCACAAACAAGAGTTACTTTTTACTATAAAAAGAAAATCAACTACAGAAGGACGCGCTCTCACAACAATAAAGAACGTGACAGTATACATTAAACATCAGCCAGTTTAGATAGCTCGGTTTCACAATCAGCAAAGCGCCGTGCGACAAAATCAACGGAATCCCGTGCATACTCCACATAATCTTCTTCTTTGGAAAGTTGTTGCACGAGTTCATTATAGCGATGACGCGCTTTGCCTCGTAAATCCGAATTTGCGCCGGCACGACGAATCAATTCCATAGTCTCACATTGTTCCGACAAGGCCACGCGGATGCTCTTACATCGTTGTTCATGTGATTGGAGTAAACCTTTAGTCTCCAAGAGGATAGTATGTAAGCGCTTTGTTTCCTTCTCAAGATTTGCGCGCTTTAACGCGCCAGGAATGGCGGGGAGAGCTAATACCCACAAACCATCTAGAGATGCCATCTCGACTGATTGTAAAAAAACAAAATGACAATTGAAAAATAGGCAGTTGGGAAACGCTTTTTTATATATACTGACAAAACTGGTACATTTAATGCAAAAGGAATTGCCTTGGGCATGAACGACATGTGTCAAATTAAGATACGCTTCCATTAAAATTAAAAAGCCATACGACATCTACATGGGGAAAAGATTAGACTAACGACATGACCGCGCCCACAGCTATGGCGCGCCTACATCGCTCAAGTTCCGCGTCAATGTCTTTGACAAAACGTTCGGCCTCCAAAAGACCACTGAGAGCGCTAGTACGACGATCATGGGTTCGGTCCATTCGCCTGCGAAGCCCAGCCTCATTATGAGAACCAAACTGAACGCCGGGAGCGTGACCGGCAACACAAGCAGCCTCCCACTCAGCGTGATGCTCATTCCAGAGCTGTTGAAGAGCCTCATAATCTTCTCGCCTATGCATGACTAACAGCTCCATCTCTTCCTTGACCGATTCCAGTCGCCCAATTTCTCACTCTAAATCTAAAGGAGTAGACATAGACGGTGCCGAGGACAAGGATACAAAGTAGCCGCGTAAACGAAACGCCATTTGAAATTACTTGCAAAAAAAAAAAACACAAAGCACAAAGCACAAAAACACACAAGAAAAGAGAATGGGATGAAAAAAAATAAAATAATGAACCACACACATATATATATATATACATAAATCTTCAAGAGTCAACATTCTAGGGGTACATTTATTACTACACAGAAATCGAAAAGACAGCTCCCTTGACCGAAACATCCCTTCTAGACACTTCGACTCCGAAACGAACGAAACAAAACAAAGGCGCGGGCTAATGACGCATTTATTACGCGCAGAGCCCGAGAGCTGTCATATAAACTCAAAGTAGAGAATACTCGACGCGCCCTACAGCTCCGAAGGCGCTCCAAAGAAACTTCATCAGGCTCGTGCCCAGATAGTCTTACCCTTTCCACCAAGGAGTTTACTTCGGCAAACTCCAGACAAGAGTCATCTGACAACTTCCCAAAATAGGCAACTACTATAGGTAAAACGAAGCTCGCCTTGCGCAAACATTGAATCTCATTCCCAACCTCCTCACGAGATAGCGCCATATACACAAATATCTGCAGATTAAAATAAGAGGATGCAAACAAAACACCCATACTCCAACTATTTAAATAGAATCCATCATTAATACAAACAATAAAGGTTAAACACGAAAACCAATATTCAAAACTCAAACAATAAGACAATAATATCCTTCTTCGCTAAAAAAAAAGGGGGGGGGGGGGGAGGGAAATTCACACAACTCCTTTCGTTTCATTTCTAGCTCCTGATCAACCTGCGCGACCTCCTGCTCTAATCCGCCAAGGGCATCAGTAACGCTGCTGAACTCCAGGGCGATCTTCCGCTGTTCCACGGTTTTAGCTTCGACCTCAGTAGTCAACCGCTCCCTCTCATGAATCAGCTGCTCAATCTTGACAGATAACTTCAAGGCTCTGGGGTCAGGCTTGGTTCTCGCCTTCTTTAATAGCTCTCGTAGCCAAGCAACGTTGAATTGCATATATTCTGCAACGGAAAGAGCTCCCTCCCATTTCGTCATCTGACTCTCGGAAGGAGGGTCCTGTTCAGCGCCATATAGGCCAGCCGCCGCAACTAGTAGGTCACAGACCATCTTCACTTGCACCGACGCACCGAGACTGTCCGCCATATTCGAGGACACGATATGGCCATGACGTTTCAGAATTCTAGTATAAGTGCCTACGTACTCTGAAGGAACCCAAAACCCATGAACGAGCTCAAACGCCTCACCCTCAAAACCGATATCCAACCGATCAAAGGCTCGTTCAAACAAAGGCAAAACAGCAGCATTGCGAGCTGTCTTAACAGCGGAGGAGTGGGATGTATTAACAGCTGGAGAACGAGTCGCAGCAGCGGCAGGTGAACCTAACACCCCTGAAGCCGAGGGCCGATTGACAATCTTGTCATTTCTAGGAGGCAAAGAGCTTCTCATGCGCTTCTCACTGCTCGCGCTGTCAGTTTCTTTGTTCACACGCTTTCCCATACCCGTCTCCTATCAAAAAAAAAAAGGGGAAATGAAACACGCTCGGGGTAGGTCGGTACGGCTCACCGGCTCAATAGGCGCTGAGGTCGTTTATTCGTCGACGTCTGTATCCCCTGCCTGCTCGTCTGAATAATCCCCGTCGAAGGAACCTAGGGTAAAACGTGTACAAGATTAAATTCTCTCCTAATTCGCAGAGAAATAAAACAGAGACTAGAGCCTTTATATAGAATAAATTTTTCTTTTTTCCTCTTGCCTAAAAGGTGGGGATTAAATGCGCTCCACGTGT
>JAJJMA010083188.1:3059-13561 GCA_023529015.1 Papaver nudicaule
GCACGAGTCGTTCGGTGACCGTCTTGACTGTCATGCGCCTAAGGCGCCTAATGCACCAGCTCATACTCTTTGATTAAATTTATTATGGTCGCAACAGGCGCCTTAGTTGCGCTAATGCGCTTGAGGCATGATGTGACTGGCTTGGAGCCTCGCCTCGCTTCACGCTTCAAACAACATAGAAGTGGACTGGCCCTAAGGGTAGTTAATTGCAGAATCTTAGATGGGTGATGCGTAGTAGAGGTGCGGTCATGTTAGACTCAGCCACAAATCACCCGCTCTGATACCATATTAGAATGTGGGTATCCAACTCAAAACCAATTGGCAATGAGTGGAGTGACCCTTAGGATTATTAACCGCAAGATCATAGATTGCCCATACAATGTGAGACTAATATTCTGAACATTTTGAAGAGTAGACAATCATCTGCGAACAAGAGATAAGAAACAGGTATACTAATGAAGCTCAACAAATGCCTTTTGTCTTCTCATCGACCAACAATATCTCCTTGTGCACAATTTCAGGTTTTTCTTGCTTCCAATAAACAGAAGCACCAGGAACATGCAAAACACCACCATCTCCATGTTCCCCCTTAATAACACTTGGATTCAGGTCGATAGTAAATGTTATCTTCGGAACAGGCGGGGCATCATCATCATGAAGCTCATCCAATACAATTTTCATGTGAGATAGCAATTTCTCAACAAGTTGCCGCCCGAAATCTTCTCGGACAACAACTCGAAGGATGATGACATGCTCAGCATTTGCTGGCATATTGTAGGCCGGTATGATCCATCCATAGTGTCTTAAAGCCTTTGATAATTTGAATGCCAACCCTTGTTTGGCCTTGTCCTTGAATGCAAAGGCAACTAAAGGTATCCCTTTCTCTTTGGAGACAATATCAAAACAACCTGTTTTTTCTAGTCCTTGTCGTAGTTGTCTCGCACTCTCCATGCAGTTTTGCATTACGTTTTTGTATCCCTATAAATGAAGATAGTCAATATTTACCAATGTCTAGAGGCATTAGGTTATCTAGGTTTCTTTGAGGGTTGTGGTGATTAAATGGGGACTCTGGTGATAAGAAAGTCGTCACAGTAAAAAGCAAAAACAATGACGATTTTTTTGGAGTCGTCACAGTAAGAAGCAAAAACAATGACGACTTTCTGACCTGCACAGTCTCCATTTAAACCCCACAGCCCCAAATAAAACATGTAGGTTATACTACAACATTATTTACCTCGAAGCCCATCCGCAGGAATTGATAGTATTGTGCAATGATCTGACTAGACCCTGTAACCAAGAACTCGAATTACATGATATTTGATCAGCCGAATAAACGAAAAACTTGACATGATGTAATTATCAAACCTTTGGAGAAATTTAGTGTGAAGGTGGGTTGGTCAGCACCCAAGTAGTTTATATGGAAGATGAGTTCTTCAGGTAAATCTTCTTTGCTTCTCCAAATGACCCAACCAACACCAGCATAGACAAGACCATACTTGTGACCACTCACATTAATACTCTTCACTAATGGTAATCTGAAATCCCATACCAACTCTGGGTATAGAAATGGTGCTACAAATCCACCACTTGCTGCATCCACATGAATCGGTGTATCCCATCTAAGTATATACCATAGAGACAGACCGTGACGAAATCAGTACAGGTAAATGGTTATCTTATGTTCACGTAAGATTATATATGGTACAGGCTGTTGTTTGAGGTGTGAGGCTTGGCGAGGCGCCAAGCCAATCGCATCATGCCTCAAGCGCCTCAGCGCGACTAAGGCGCCTGATGGGACCAGAAAAATTCAATCAAAGGATAGTGAGCTGGCGCATCGGCCGATTTGGGCGCATCATAGTCGATGCGCTTACCAAGCGACTCGTGCCCCTTTGGCGCCTGAGTCAGCGCCTCGGGTGCATTTCATAACATATGAAGTGTATAATAGTTTTTACCCGGTTGTCTTGTTTTTTTGTTCAAGAAGATCATTCAAAAGCTTCACATCTTCGAATTCGCCGTTATAGGTTGACCCTAGGATTGCAGCAACACATATGGTGTTTTCGTCCACCATTTCCACTGCTTTTGTTGGATCCATCACATAGTATCCTTCTACCACTTTAACTTCTTTCAGTTCCACTTCGAAATATCTTGCAAATTTTTCCCAACAGACCTGAAAAAGAATATAACATCTACACTTTTTCAAAGTTTTTGGAGACACTGATTAATAATCTGATATGGCGTGAGCGAGCTAGTTTGGATAACAATTCAGAAGTTACTTTTTAAATTCTGGAAGCAAAAAAATCAGAAGCTAGTTTGGCAACATAATTTTAGAATGACTTCTAGAAGCGTAAAGGTTAAATTTTTCTGAAGCGAAACTTTTTTGCTTCTGACTTTTGAAATCGACTTTTAGAATGACTTTTAGAGAAGCAGAAGTCAGAAGTACTTTTGTATCCAGACAAGCTGACCCGACTAGAGAAACCTGCATATGGTGAACAAAAGTTGTCACGAATACCTGAACGTTTGATCCAGTAACAATATTTGGGTTGCTGCATGATTTCCCCTCCGCCTTTCTCTTGTTCTGCCATTTTTTCTTGAATGCCAAGCCAGCCAACATTATAGCCTCTGATGAACCCACGGTTCCCACCCCAACGGCTGCTTCAGTTTCGTCCACAGGAGCGTTGAATAGGTGTGCGATCATATTTACACACCGGTTCTGAAAATCCAAGAAATGTTTCCATGGTTAAATATCTTGTTTGCAATGCTTGTTATGAGTTTTAAGTATTGAAGGAGCTTACCTGCAATTCAGTGGTGACGGGGTACTCGTCCATATCAACATAGTTTTTGTTCATGCCTTCCATAATCAACTGATCACATTCGGGTTCCATCCATGTTGTAACGAATGAAGCTAGATTCAGCCTTGGATTGCCATCTAGTAGAAGTTCATCGTGTATTATTTGATATGCTGCCTCTTTCGGAATCGAGCTCTCCCCCATCTTGTATCTGAAAGTTGAATACCATCAGCCACAGAAAGTGTATCGTATTAATTCCATGGACGTATAATGGGTCACATAATACATACCTTGGTAGTGGATCTTGAACATATCGTGAAGCGAAGATCGAATTTACTGTACTAGAAGATTGTAGTTCGGGAGATTGGACAATGGAGAGAACCATAGTGTATAGGACAGAGATTTAAAATTATGCATGTGTACCAAATTCAATGTGTGTGTATATATAACCATAGGTGAGGTGAAAAATGGTTTTTCCAAAGAATCCTATTGTTCTTTACTTCTCATTTTAGCTTTTCTTTGTGTTTAGGCAAAGTATCCTCTCTATTTAGCTGATTAACAAAGCAATCATTATTAAATTGCTGGGAGGATTATTGGGTTATCTTGCACACACGCACACTTATTCTTTAGGAATAACATGTTATTGTGAAAACAACCAATTGCACTTATGGCTCTATAATTTGAACCACATGAAGTAAGAAGGGGACATACATTTGGGAATTGGGAACTTCTTAGAATTAACCCACCATCGAAAGTACTTAATATGGAACCATTATCTTAAAAATTTGCGAAGTTTGTTCTAAGTTGCCCATTCATGATGGATGCACTATAATCCAACCGGATTGCTGTCACCAGTGACCTAAGCTCGAAACTCGTCTCCATGTGGGAGATTCTTTTTTCTTTGTTTGTGTACCTACATGGGCTTATAGGTAGTAGGCTTCGATCCAATCTTTAATATAATCTTTCAAAATAAAAAAAAAATCCAACCGGATTGATTACGTAGAATGAATGGTCGAAAGAGTAAAAAATGTAGATTAGGTCCTCACCACATTTGTGGGGGCCTAGAAGATATCACAGTCTTCATGCTGACTTTTAGCTTAATCCATATCGACTGTAGCTTAACCCATGCCGACTGTGATCTTTTTCAAGTCACCCATAAATGTGGGGAGGACTCAATCGAATCTTCTGAAAAATGGGTTGGAACAAATGAGAATTCATTCTTTAAATTTTGGAACAGAACCCTGAAAGATCTAGGAAACCAGTAACCAGTGGAACACGACTGCTCTAATCAAGGCAACACGCATGTGGCAACTGGCCTTGATATTGTATTGTGCCAAAAAGTCTTTGCAACAGTTGTGTAGCTATTATATAGACTTATAGTATACAGGCTGCTGCACTAGTTCCAAAAATTAGCATGTATTAAGGCTTCGCTTAATAATATCTACTTCCAATATAAAACCCATATGCATTTCTGATTATATCTTCTAAATCTCATGGCTTCTTATTCTTTCACTGATGCTGTACTTGTTCTTCTTATCTCCTTTCTTACATTTACTCTCTCTGATGCTCAGCCTTCTTCGTCGTCACGACCTGACGGAGTAGTCCTTCCTTTTCATAGAGATCCATCTACTCTCCAGTATGTTACAGAAATCAGTTTAGGAACTCCTAGTGTTCCCGTCAGCCTAGTCCTCGATTTAGGCGGTACATTCCCCTGGATCCATTGTGGTCCAAGGCAACAAGTCATTTCATCGTCATACAGACCAGTGCATTGTAAGTCACCCCAATGCTTGCTAGCCAGAAAACTTGTGCAAATTCCGCAGCAGTGCAGTAATAATAATACATGTAGTATTTCCTCGACGAACACAATAACTCGGTCGACTAGCAGCGGTCAGCTAGGCTCTGATGTTGTTACTGTGCAAGCAGGGTATGAGCCTGGCCAACGACCTTACCTCTGGATCCAAGGTGAAAATGTTACGGCTCGGCGGTTTGCTTTCGGATGCGGAACAACTAGTGATGTCTTAAATGGTCTTGCCAAGGGCGCTAATGGGATGGCTGGTCTCGGGCGTTCAGGACTTTCCTTGGTCACACAATTCGCAGTTGCCTTTCGGTTCTCACGAAAATTCACTTTGGATTTTCAGTTCGGTAATGTCTACTTTGGCGGAGGACATTACATTCAAGAAAGGTTGAGGCCTGCTCTAATCTACACCCCACTCATCGTGAACCCACATAATCCTCAAGATTACTACATTGGTGTCAAATCAGTCCAGATAGATGGCGTAAGTGTTCCAGTACGGAAAAAAATGTTAGCTATCAACAGAAAAAGTGGAGTTGGTGGAACGAAATTCAGCACTGCAATTATCTACACTACAATGGAGACATCAATATACAAGGCCTTCGCTAGCCTTTACGTCAGGCGAGCGAAGGCCTTGAATATCACTAGGGTCGCTTCGGTTGCACCGTTTAGTGCTTGTTTTGATTCGTCGACGATGGAGGATAAGTATCTAGAAGGAGGACTTGTTGTGCCGCAAATCGGCTTCGTGTTGACCAACGGTGTAGCTCTGCGTGTGGTTGGGTCAAGGAGTTCTTTGAAGGAGGTTGCTGATAAGGTGCTGTGTTTGGGTTTTGTTGATGGAGGTTTGAAGGCAAAGACTTCGATTGTTATCGCAGGGCATCAGCTGGAGAACAATCTCTTGGAGTTTGATATTCCAAGGTCAAGATTAGGATTCAGTCAACCCTTGCAGCAACTAATAGGTCCAATTAACTAGTGTTTTTTTTTTTTCTTTTTCAAATAAGAATCAACCCTTAGAAATTTATTAACTAGTTATTAGTTGATTCATCTTGTGCTATTTTTCTTTCTTTTTTTTTGAAGGAAGGGTTTTATTTATAAAACAGAAGTCTTACAAGGATTGCCATAGAACAAGCAACCATACAATCTTAATTGGCATGTCAACAAACAAAAGACAAGGCCAAACATACCGCAAAAGAGTAAGACTAAACTAGGTAAACTCCGTAAGAAACAGTAGGTCCAAGGTCCAACCAAGTAAAGTTCATGCTAAGCATGCAGATGAGGAGCCGATGTGGTAATGAGCATCAAGATTGCTGTCAACACGAACAGGTTGTTGTTGTTGCCAAGAGATGGGCCAATGTGTAAAACAAAGTGAGGCCAAGTTGTTTGACATCTCATCTTCAAAATAGATGCCGATCGAGACAGATAATGTGCATTTGTTTAACCTTATAAACAAATGCAATCTAATCGTACTTAATTGATATTAACAAGTCTACTCACATGCAAATTTGGAGCCCAAGCAAGTTAGCTTTGACCTTACCTAATCAAAGCAGCACAGACAGATCTTAAAGTTCTCAATACAACTATTCAAAGGAAAACTTCATAGACTTTACAACAACAAGTCTACAACCGATCAAAAGCAATGGATATCAGTATTGATACCATTCTTCGCATTCTTATTCCTATGCTAATCTTTGCAATTTCGAATTACATTGATCTTTCTGAACCAGAAGCAGAATTCAATTACTCATCTGTTTCCTATTCACATCAAGAACCTGTCCGTGACTTCCTTGATAGGGAGGTTCGAGTTGGGGTCAAATACTACATAATCCCTGTACTGTTCGTCAGAGGCGCCTTTGGTGGTTGTCCACTCACACTAGGCCAACAGATGAATGGTACTCAGTGTCCAAGCCAAGTAGTAGAAGTACCAGTCGATACAATGCGTGGACTTCCAGTGACATTTACTCATGTTTATGGGAATGGAAGAGTCATACGCCTATCAACCGATCTCAATATCGAAGTCTCTGCTAAGTCGGCTTGCAAGAAGTCGTCGTCAATGGTTTGGAGGTTGGCAGATTATGTTGAACCAGAAGGAAGATGGTTTGTTGAGATGGGCGGTGTTAAAGGTAATTTGGGTACTAATCAAACAGTTCGTTCTTGGTTTAAGATAGAGAAATTTGTATACGATGGTGATGGTTATAGGAGTGGTCATAAGCTTGTCTACTGCCCTGAATCTGATGTCTGTGAAACCTGCAAAACTGTATGCACGGATGTTGGAATTTATTCAGGTGTTGATGGAGTTAGACGATTGGCTTTGGTTGATAATTATCAAGTGAAGCCACTCAGGGTGGCGTTTTTGCCATCGGATTTGCTATGAAATCAATATTTCTTGAAAATTAGTAGATTGTTCAATTGTATGGAAATTATCCCACATTTATAAACCATAAAATTTGTAATTTATCGGCAATTTTGCAGGTGCAATTTATGAATTTTTTTTTTTTTTTTGTTTAAAATTTAAAATGAACTAGATAACCACTCATAAAATCACGGTGAGGGAGGACCGAAGACCGAAAAATGATTTGCAACGCATATAAACGTTGCTAATTGATCATTCTTTCGATCTCATTTGGAGACCTATAATATTGAATGGAGATGTTCATTTTATTTTAATATAATTTCATTTTATCGAGATGTTCGATTCTAACATTAATTGGAGGCCTAGAATATTCAATTTCGAAACCAATTTTGGAAAAGTGATAAAATCCCATCCAATTTGATCATATTAAACTAAAGCATCGCCAAATAGTTTTACACCGCGCTTTTTTTGCCGTTTGCCGGGCTTAAAAACGGCCAACCTATTAGATTTTCGATCGATTTGATGTTGTCTAACAATAGCCGGAGGTTTTATATCTTCGATTGTCAAACCAATGTCGGAAAAGAAAGATCTTTTAATATCTAATTGAGTCGTTGAAAATTATTAAAAAAATCATTTTAATATTATAATAAGGTAAAAAAACGTGGCATGACGGACAATTTTTTAATGTTTGGGCGCAGCACGCAAACTGGAAATTATGACAAATATACAAAAGTCATCATATGGAGGACTTCCTTCGGTCGTCCAATTACAGACATCCTAATATTGAAGAGACCGTAGTGTTTTACAAAACATAATTGTAAGCTGATTTCCTGTTTGTGATGTTACCTTCTCTGACGAAGTTGACAATCAACTTGGAAACTGAATCCGGTTTCTCCACATGAGGAAGATGACCGGCGTTTGAAACATGATGCAAAGTTGAGTTTCGCAGTTCAGCATTTAGTCTCACAGCAAGTTCGGTGCTGATAATTTGGTCATCTTCACCCCATATGATGAGCGTTTCGTGTTTTATCTTTTTGATTTGTTGACAGACATTATATCCCCCACTGATCATGAAGTCAACTGTTGCATCTTCCCACCAAGGCAACAAGCAGTGTAAACGACCAATACTAGTCGAGTCCATGGCGTTACTGAACGAAACTCCATCCAAGCAGTACAGATAGTTCGCATACAAACGCAAGGGAACGCTCTTCAACAAGGAAACCCCAGCATATGCCATGATCTTAGGCAATGTAGATAACATCCCAGTGCCTTCTGTATGGACACTAGCATCGATTAACACCAGTTTCTCAACAGCTTCTGGATGGTATAACGCGAAGTCGATTGCAACAGCAGCACCAAGGCTTGGTCCGACTAGTACCATTGGCCTTCTTATATGTGATTTCCAAAGCAGATATAGATGCTCACGCTTTGATGTCACGTTACATGGCGGAAGGACGCGTAAATCGGAGAAGCCCCAGCCAAGGACATCCACTGCCCATGCTTCCATTCCAGCTTCCTCAAGTAACGGGTATGTGTACCTCCATTCTAAACAAGAGCTGTCGAAACCATGTAGTAGAACAAGCGGATGTTTCTCGGTCTGTGTTGACGGCTTCACACAACTACTAAGGATGGGGTTTGCTGAGAAACTAGTGTGCACTGGTGTTTTAGGTATAAAACAATAAAGAGAATTTTGAGGGTAAAGTGTGAAGTGTGATGATGTGATAAAAGATGGTAATGAATTCGAGAGGTCAAGATCAAACAAGACTCGCCTAAACCAAGAAATGGCCGTTCGAGTATTGCTTCAGTTATAAGAAGAGGATTTTAGGGTTGGTTTAGGGAGGGAAGCAGAGAAAGATGAGATCAGAGAATTGCTATGATTTTCTGTGATGTTGATGATTAAATTGCTAAAGAAGTTTGAATATTCAGTTCTCACTAGATGTTGAATGCTGAATGAGAAGAGTTAATCAATGATCGATGTGATTGATTGATTAAACTTGCACTGAATGAAACTGTTTGTTCTTTCTGGAGAACTTGTTATTTCCAAACTGGTCGAGTGACCTATTTATAGCAATAGAATTCCAACTGATCTCGTAAGAAGTGGAAGAAGTGGAAGAGTGGGAGTGTGGAGTGAGTGGGGAAGTCTTGCGCCTATTATTAGGGAAGAATGAACCGCCCACTACTCTATCCCATCTTCTCAGCAACGTTCACACGACTTAGTTTCTTTCCCGTTGAGTGATTGAGCCGTTGCAATCACACGTGCCGTAGACCGCCAAACCAAAACCCTAAAAGAATATCCCCCCATGTAACTTACTTGATTCTCGTAAGATTTGTTAAAGATTGAATATTTGTTAAGTCAAAGCTGACTGAGTGCAAAGTCGTACCAATTACTGGTAAACTCAGGACTTTTGCGTAAAGATAGAGATTAAGCGATAAGCTTGTGTGTCTCTTTTAGGTTTTGGTTTAAGGATTGAGCCGGGCAATCGCCATTTAAACCAATGAGATAAATCTAAGGGTTGAGCTAGCAACCGCCGTTAGATAAGGTGAGTCTAAGGATTGAACTATGCAATCGCCAATTAGACTGAGAGGATTTCAGCAACTCTCTGTGGCAATAGTCAAATAAATACGACTTTCGTCTTGCCATAAATAAGGGAAATTGGTTTGTGGCATGTAATGCACCAATTCCCTGAATAATAAAGACATATGAATGTCTAAAATAATATGAATCATAGCAATGAGCCATGATTAAGAATTATAGCACTGATTTATAGAAGCAAGTCTATAATCAGGAAAAACAGACGAATGATGCTATCACGGCGTAGCCATCATCAAGAATGCATAAGCATTGCCAATATAAGACCTAAAGATAGGCCATGATGATCATAATAAGCCATGTTATATGGTATGATAATCTTATTAAGAAATTAAGTATAAGGTTCAAAGGATGAACAATAACATTTATGTTATTTTCAGATTACTGTACAGTTTGCATGTTATTCATTCGTAAAATCGCCCAGGACAGCTCACAATAGATAAAAATCAAAATCCTTATTATTAGACATTTTGGTTTGATTCTGCAGGTGCATCACAATTTTCATTGCTCCTTATTAGACATCAAAATCCTTATTTTCATTACAATAGTTATTTGTGTCTGCATCTATTAGGATATCCAGAAGAGAGCCATAGAAATTCTGTTTCAACATTATTTCATGCAAGGCTACCCCGAGTGCCGGTAATATCTGTTTCATATGGCCCCAGAAATTCTGTAGGTTGTTTTCTTTATCTTTGATAAACTTATATCATTTCATGGAGAGCTTTTCAGGATTATATATTTTTGGTATTTGATTGACAGATCTTAACAAGGCAAATGATTAGCAGGGTAAAGGCAGGATCCAACAAATAATGGTTAAGGAAAGGAGAGAAAAAATTAGTCAGATGACTCAGACTTATGTCAGTTTAAGTGTCACCAAGCTCATCAGCGCCGGATTAATGCAGTGCATACTTACAGTCAGATTACAGGTTTGGGCATCCGGACACATTTAGTTGTGCATAAATCTTCCATTTGTTCATGGTGATT